>JASDQU011246846.1:0-10672 GCA_032191745.1 Picea mariana | reverse complement strand
TGAATGGCTTGGTTGAATAGACTGAGGTGACCTCTGGTATTACCAGGGTCGTGAATGAAATCTAGAATGTCAGCTTCAGCTTCGGTGTCTTCAGGGTCTGTCTGCAAATCTCTTTCCCAGCCACGAATTTGCATTCGGGTTGGAGAGGAATTGCCCAGAATGTAGTTGACTACCAAATTTTCCAAATGCCCCTGGTTTGTTTTCCTTCCTCGTTTCTGTGGTAGCTGTTCCTGCTGTACCTGCTTCCCCTTGGCTGTTTCAGAACGCAGACCACGTTTCCCCATGGTGCCTTGGTCTCAAACAGTAGTTATGAAATTGTCAGGGTGGTCGCGCCTCCTATTCGTCTCCCAAGCTCTTGCATGCAGCAGACTGTGCATGAGCGTTTTAGACGAAGGAGGGCGAAAACATACCTTAAACAAACCTTCTGTCCCGGGCGCTGAGAGTCTATCATGACTGGCTCTCTGCATCATTAAACTCGCACAAGTGATCACCACAACTATTGATAGAGCTTGGCGGTGGATCATGATGGTTATTAACTGTCGGAAGGGTGGCGTGCCGTGAGCCTGCCACGGTTTGTCCTATTGGTCAGCTGTTCACCCCGATCGGGGGGTAATCAGTATTTGTATTATCATTAGTATAAATTCATTTTAACTTATGATTTATCAAGTTTTGAAAGGGATTTAATCTTTTTAAGTGAAAATATTCCCTCTCCACTCTTGATAGATAGATCCGAGGTTAAGATGGATCTATACTATATAAGTGTTTTGATTATTGTATTCATTGATTAATTGAACAGATTTGTTTATATGTGTTTATTTATTTATATATATATTAATGTTTTGTTATTAATTTATTATTTTGTGAATTTTTTACTATTATTTTAATGCATTATTATATAGACATCTCTCTCATTGTAAATTTTAAAAGTAATAGGTAGCCTTTATTTTATTTATATACTAAAATATAATATTGTAAAAGTTTAACCTAGAGTAATGCAATATAATGTAATATTGTATTGTTTTTTCAAATGAAGTAAAAATTTAAATTTTAAATGTAAATTTTTTTACACTTATTAAAATTTTAATAATTTTACATTTCTTAATATTTTTTTAATTTTTTAATTTCAATAATTTTACATTTATTAATATTTTTTAATCTTTCAATTTCAATAATTTTACATTTAGTAACATTTTTTAATTTTTTAGTATAATTTTATAGAAATTTGTATGTAGTAATTTTTAAACTTTTAAGTTATATTTTAAAATATAAGAAACATTGAAATGTTTTTACTTTTTCAATTATTATAAAGATCATGGGAATTAGAATGACTAAGAAAATGTCTAAATATTATTTATATAAACCATACAGACACTAAAAAGTAAAGTTTTCAGAGGCAATACATGCAGCATACTGCCCTTGTTTCAATATCCATGTTAAATCAAATCTTTTTATACCAATTTTATATAATATCCATGTTAAATAAAATCTTAAATGAAAAAGTTAAATTGCTTTTACACAACGCTTTTTATGTACTGTGTTAACCAACCCACTGACAATGTGTAGACCGGTTGGATCACACATCACGTCGGACAATGGAATACAAGACGTGTGTCGGCACTCGGACGGTGAATCGTGAAAATTCTGTCACGGTTGACATTGATACAATGATGACTAACTATTCGTTGCTTTATTCGCGGAATGTCGGCCAATTCTGTCACGGTTGACATTGATACAATGATGACTAACTATTCGTTGCTTTATTCGCGGAATGTCGGCCAATTGTGAATGGATTGCCAAGCAGGATAGAAGGCCATGTCCAGTGTATCAGGGTCAGGCTCAAGGTAGCGTCAGGCTCAAGGCATGCCGTAAATATACAGCAAACAGCAGTTCTGCAGATATCACTTCCGCTTGCGTAGTTAAATATTATAAATTTGGCTATGAAAATTAAATGCGTTGTTTAATTATGTCGAAAGGTGTATATCTATTGATAATGGGCACAATTAATGATCTTTTAATCTTAAATTCTAATCATACCATACTTTTGGCACGCATGGGGTTTATGTGCGCTCTGTGTTGGAGTCGGCTCAAATCATACCATACCTTCGGCGCTCATGGGGTTTATGTGCGCTCTATGTTGGAGTCGGCTCAATCACGGCTCTTGTTCTAAATGGAACCTTTTGCTAGTTATTTTATGTTTTTTTTTTTTTTGTAAATAAGGTGATATAAATTTGTATAAAATTACAAATTTATGTTGTTTAAATTGTATTTTTAAATTTAGAAATAAATTCAATCTCTTCAAAATTTTGAAAGCATTTTAATTATACAGTATTAATTAATAAATTTATATATCTAACAAATTTCTACTAAATTTTAGAAAAAATTACAAATTTATGTTGTTTAAATTGTATTTTTAAATTTAGAAATAAATTCAATCTCTTCAAAATTTTGAAAGCATTTTAATTATACAGTATTAATTAATAAATTTATATATCTAACAAATTTCTACTAAATTTTAGAAAAAATCTAAATAAATTAATAAACAAAACAAAACTAAGTATTAATTAATAAATTTATATATCTAACAAATTTTTACTAAATTTTAAATAAAATTAAATAGAAAAAATCTGAAAAAACAAAACTAAATCTTATTCTATACAATTCATTTGGATTTTACTAAGACTCAAACTAATAAATTTCGAATTTCAGTTCAAAATTATCGAAGAAGAGATTTCACTGTTACAAGATTTGCCCTTACTCATAATTACAGGGCACAAACAATCGAACAACACTAACAACCAGCAATGCAATATATAATATTGTATGTATTGGAATATATACACAATGTTCCATTAAATTCTGAGATGCTTGGGGGATAGTGCTTGCCCAAACAGTCCTATGTTTGGGATACAGTTGAACGGCAGATATACTGAAAAGGGTGTTTTCGTGAATCAATCGTGATGTATGAACAACACTACTCCAGCATGTTTTCTGGGTTCTTACAATTAAGAGTTATTGTTGTCTGTTATTAAAGCGGACAATTCCATTTTTCCAGTGAATTTATTTTTCAGCTACCTGATCTGCTTATTTTTTTCGAAAAACTGAGATTCTGCGTTGTCTTAAAAGGATAAAACCCTTAAACCCTTAAATGTAAAAATCCCTGGTATAAATTCGGATATAAATCTCTGCTATAAATTCGTACTGGAGTTGGACCAAAATTTTAGATACGTTTTTTGTAAATACGAGTGGACAACCATCCTCTTCTGCAAGTCCGGGTCAGACATAAGAAAAGAACCGATTTTAGGACCGAGAGACATAGAGATAAAATCGTTACAGGAAATCCATTAAGAATCCAACGATGATAGGAGAATTAAATAACTCACATGTTGTATGTGGCCTGGATGCAGAGAGTCGAATTGAAGAAAGTGTGAATGAAGCAAAGCATTGAAGTAGTCAGCATCATGTAATGAACAATCGCAGGGCAACTCTCCTTTGGCAGGCAATGGAGATGGAGGAATTAAGAGCAGAAATAAAATGTTATCAGAATTCCCGGCAAAAGGAGAGTTATCCTGTGATTCTTCCGCACATTAACTTCTCATCCTGCCATGGACGGAGAGAGAAATAGAGGAAGCCACGGAAGCCACGGAAGGATGAGCGGTAGTAGTGTCGTATGGAATAGTGTTCTTTTTTAAAGCAAAAGTATCTAGCAGCGCAATACTGCTTTTGTCGGGCATAATGGGTGCACATTGAACTGTACGTGATAGATATTATACGCAACGAATCCATTCAGAATACGTTTTCTACATGATTAAGAGAATTGGGTTTAGTTTTGGCAGTTATGATAAATTAGTGAGATTTTTTTTTTTTTTTTTTTTTTATCATGTTCTATTTTTACAAGTGAGATAGGAGATAGGTTGAGTTCATAACTAGCGTGGGAGGAAGATCCTTCAGCAGCTAGACTACCTCGGAATTCTTTTCAGATGCAACCGTTGTCGTGCGACTGGACACCTTCGCCGTTCGTGCCCTGGTAAGCCTGCTAATACTTTCTTGGATGACTCGGACGATTTGTATCTAAATCCTCCAGCCTATCAGTCGGCTGACCCCTCCCTAGAATTTTTAGAGGTCCCTCCAGATCTTAGCACGCAATCTTGCCCTGAGCAATCGGAATCCCTGACTAAACTAGCTCATCTTTGCCCTACACTCTTCTTAACTCTCACGGATACTGAAAAACTTTTTGTATAGAATTTTGATTGGCTAGCTCCATCCTCACTGTCTAAACCTCTCTCTTCCGAAGCTAAGCAACCCCCGACTCTCTTCCCTGCTCTACCCCTCGACAGTCCACCTTCCTCCATCCTGGATTCTTCCCCCCATCTACCTGCATACCCTATCCCTCCCCCTCTGCCGTCTACACAGGATGCACCCTCTCCCTCTCCAGTTGCCCCTACTGACCCTTCCCTTCCCCCTGGATTCAACCAGCCAGACGAGGACGATGCTTCTCTCTTGGAAGCGCTGAGTTCTACTTTCACAGCCCGTTTTATCCCGGACCCTACCTCACAAATCCCTCTATACCGCGGTAAAGAGATCATAACCTCTTCCTTTGAAGCGGGTCCGTCTACAAATCCTCCCACTGAGCCCCCAAATAAATCTTTCGCTTAGTCGCATGGTATTGGAATTGAGCTCTCCCCTCTCCAGACGAGGAGCGCTAGAAAAAAGAAGGATGGTTCTGCTATTCAACATACTGTCTCGAAAGTCAAAACTCAAGACGGAAAGGCCCTTAGAGCATTGAAGACCATTGCACGCTCTAAGTAATGATAGTGCTCTCACTGAATATACGGGGGATCGGGGGCACCCTCAAGGCTGCATACTTCCGACGACTATTGGAGCAATCCAAACCAGATGTCATCTTCCTACAAGAAACTCTTACAGTTGATCACTCTGCCAGAGACTTCCTCCATCGTTTCCGTCCCCTTTGGGTCATAGCCGCTTTAAGCTCCATTGGCAACTCAGGAGGCATGCTGGTGGCATGGGATCCAGCTCTTTTCAACTTTAAGTCCTTCTTAACCTGTGGAGGCATTTTGTGTATTGGAAGTTGTTTTGCAACAAACCAGGACCTGGCGCTCTTAAATGTCTACGGCCCGTGCCAGGACAGATCACATTTCTGGACTCATCTTGCTAGCAGTGGCATTCTCTCCCTTCCCAATCTTATCCTGGGAGGCGACCTAAACATCACTCTCTCCTCGGACGAACACTGGGGCACGGCTTCTTCATCAGCATCTCGCAACTACCTTTATAGAGACCTCTTCAAGGCTTTTAATCTTATTGATATCTTGCCTATCAACCTCGTCCCTACCTGGCGAAATGGGAGAAGGGGCTCGGAGGCTGTTGCTAGAAGGCTGGACCGTTTCCTTATTTCCGAGACCTTCTTCACTTCCTCTGCCTACCCTTCTTCCGTAGTCGCTCTTCCCTTCTTCTCTGATCACATGCCCATCCTGCTTACTTTAAATCTCAATGTCCGTCTCAAACCCTTCCCTTTCAAATATAATCAGCATTGGGCCGATTCCTCAGCCTTTTCTGCCCTGGTACATACTATTTGGAAAGATCAGCGTTTCCTGCGGGATTATAATCCTCAATCGAGACTTGTCTGGAAATTATCTATCCTCAAAGCGCACACTAAAACCTGGTCTAAACAAAAAAAGGCTGAGGAGGTGATCGCTTTAAACAAGTTGGAGCTCGAGATCATGTATCTTATCAAAAAATCTACTACTGCGGCCCTGTCTCTGGAAGACGAGACATCCCTTAAAGCTTTGGAGCACAATAGGAATTCCATTCTACTGGAAGATGAAAAATGCTGGCGGCTTAGAAGTCGGGCGACCTGGCTTAAATGGGGTGATTCTAACTCCAAGTTTTTCCACAAAGTGGCAAATCTCAACAGAAACAAAAAGCTTATCTGGTCGATGGAACATGACACTGAGGGGACCATAAGCGGACAGGAGGCGCTCAAACATGAAGCGGCCACTCACTTTGAACAACTCTACAAATCCAATCGTGAGTCCAACTTGCCGGCGCAACTTTCAACAGCCAGTCTCTTCACAAGGTATGTTACTGCATCTAAAGCTGCTGATCTATACAAGCCGGTCACCTTGTCAGAGATTAAGAAAATTCTTTCTATCCTAAAAAAAGAAAAAAGTCCGGGCCCCGACGGATGGACGACCGAATTTTTCTTACATTTTTTCGATCTTGTTGGATCGGATCTACTTTTGATGGTTGAGGATGCGCGCAAGAAAGGTAAAATCTCCAGCAGTCTCAACTCCACTTTTCTGGTTTTAATCCCCAAAAAAGATCATCCCTCTTCCTTCAATGATTTCAGATCGATTTCCCTTTGCAACTTGGTTTACAAGCTCATTTCAAAAGTCATCTCCACTCGATTAAAGCCTGTTCTGGAAAGGAATCTCTCTTCTGAACAACACGGGTTTCTTAAGGGATGAAGGATCCATGATGCCATTGGTGTGGCCCATGAGTGCTTACACAACATTTCACTTAAAAAACAAAAGGCACTGGTCATGAAAATCGATCTCAAAAAGGCATTTGACAGTATCGACTGGGATCTTCTTAGACTCATCCTTCTCTCGGTTGGTTTTGGGATTCATTTTATGGACTGGATAATGTCCTGTGTCACAAGTGCTAACCTCTATGTTCTGATTAATGGGGAAGCGTCCAGATTCTTCAAAAGTGAAAGGGGGCTCCGACAGGGATGCCCTCTTTCCCCATATCTCTTTATCCTAGTTTTGGAAGGGCTGAGTCTTCTCCTCTCAAAAAATGTTGCCGAGCATCGCATCACTGGTATCAAGATCTCAAATCTCGTCAAGATTGTCCACCTTATGTTTGTGGACGATATCCTTTTGTTTTCCAAAGCTGAAGTTTTGGAATGGACAGCTCTATTGGATATCTTACAACTCTTCTGCACTGCTTCCGGGCTGTCCATCAATCCCACAAAGACTACAGTCCATTTTTGGGGCCTATCAGAGACCGAATTATCTTCTCTAAAAGGTTCCTTCCCTTACTCCTTTTTTGATCTTTCCTTGGGCTTCAGGTATCTGGGTTACTATCTCAAATTGGGAGCCTCCACGGCCACCGACTGGACTTGGCTGGTGTCCACTTTTGAACAGAAAATAGGTCTCTGGTTCAACAAATGGTTGTCCCTCGGGGGACATCTCATCTTGGTCAACTTGGTATTGCAAAGTCTGGCTATCTACTGGATGTTATTGGAAAGGAATCCTGCTAAAATACTTACTATGCTCCGTAAACTTTCTTTCAATTTTCTATGGAGCGACTATGCAGGTAATCAGCGTTTCCACCTGTGCAATTGACATACTCTCTCTAGACCAAAGAGGGAAGGTGGATGGGGATTAAAGAATCTCTTCATCTTCAACAAGGCGCTACTGGCTTGCTCCTTCTGGAGAGCGATTTCCAATGAAAACTTTTGGCACCGGGTTATCATGGCTAAATATCTAGGTACCAAACCTCTCTCCCTTTGGCTTCGACACCTTCACGACAGCTCTTAAATGCTCTGGCCTATCCCTCACAGATGCTTGTGATACTCTCACCTGGGTAGGGGGCGACGGATCTGGAATTGTTACAGCTAAGAATGTTTATACAGCTCTCCTTCCGGATAGGGAGACTGATGTCCAGCCATTATGGCTCACTCGGATTTGGTCCTGGCAGCTCCCCTTAAAACTCAAATTATTTCTTTGGCTCGGGGCTAGTGATAAACTCCTCACCTGGGAGAACCTTCAGAGAAAAGGCAGACAAGGTCCTGGGATTTGTGTTCTGTGTAGAGAAGCCACGGAGAATATTCACCACTTGTTTATACATTGTACATTTGCCCAAAATGTTTGGTTGCACATCTTGCAACACTTCTCCCTTCCTTTTCACTGGACTGGTGCCACTTTTTCTGAGTGTTTCGCCTCCTGGACCTTTGCCTTTGTTGCGCCTCCTTCACTGAAAGTTTATGTCAGTTGGCATATTTGGTTAGAGTGAAACAAGTCACTCTTTGAGGACGCTTCCCCTTCCCATCGGGCGGTCTGCTACAGAACACTTTCCTCTTTCCACTGGCAGCAGTCCACTGTCAAGACTATCCTTTACAAAGTGGTTGATTCCTTCATGCCAGCAGGCTACTCTGTGGCGTTTTTTGACGGAGCGGCCAAGTCCTCAGGCTTATGTTGTGGTGCGAGAGGCATATTCAAGACGCACCTGGAGAGGACGACAAAGTGGTATCTTTGCTGTGGCAGGGGTTCAAATACAAAGGCCGAGCTGTTGGGCCTTTGGACGACTCTTCTGTTTTCTTCCCATTGGTCCCTAGAACACCTACAAGTCATAGGCGACTCCAAAGTTATCATAGACTGGATTAATCGCAATTGTGACCTCCATTCGATCCACGTGGAAGGTTGGAAAAACAAAACTCAATTGCTGGCTGGTTCCTTCTCTGACATCACCTTCCGCCATCTCCCCAGATCATACAACTCGGAGGCGGATGCTCTCTCTAAGAGAGCTCTCAATCAAGTGGTGGGCAGACTCTCCATTTTTCACTGTGACAGAGGCCAGGAGAGCCCGACCTCCTATCTCAATCTCTTTGAAATTTAACCTGGCTCTTAGCACTGGCTTGCACATTGTGTGCCTAGGATCAGCTTGTTCCTGGTTGCTTTCTTGGGGATGGTGGTAGTTGCTTTGGCTGCGGGGGAAATCTTTTGCCTTGGCCGATTAGCAGGTTGGGTGTTCTCTGTGTTTCAGTCATCAAGTGTGGTCGCGGGGACGGACATTGCTATCTCATTCTCGGGTTTCCTTTCGTCGATGACTGGAGGATGGCGGCTGGAAACTCCTATTGGGATCATCCTCTTCATTGGGACGGATACAGATCTCTTTTCTTTGCTTGCCGACTTGGATTTGAAGTCTGTTCATCCTTAGTTTCCGGGCAGCACTTCTCTTTTATTTTGGCTATTCCCGATCCGATTGGATTCTCACTTCTATTCGGACTGATTGTCTGCATTCAGAGCTTGTAAATGATTTTATACTCTTTATAAAATTGAGCTAATTTCTCTTGGGGAAAAAAAGTGCATCTAAAATTTTGTTGTTGGCCCATCTTGTAGTGTAAAAATTTTGTTGTTAGAGTTTGGATTTTTATTGTTGGTCATTTTGTATTTTATAAATTTTAAGTGTTTTGTTGTAATAGTTTAGAACTCTATTTTTAGTGTTTTAATCTTATATAATTAGTGTATCTATTTATTTATTGGAATAAATACATGTGATATCATATATTGGATGTGAAGTGTAATGCTGCCACTTATTTGTTTTGAACCATCTTGTAACCAGATTTGTAACATAATATACAATTAGCATTCAAGAGTACAATCTTTGCCATCTCTTTTTAATCAACCTCATTTGATGTCTCCTTTCTAGTAGAGCCTCTTTTTTCCATCTCTAGTTTTGTTATCTCCTAATATATTTTAGGAGTTTCCTCCTATGTATATACCGTATCGAGACTCATATCTACACTTTCTGGTACACCATCCATGAAAAAAGTTCCATCATTTCCTTCTCCCTCTCCCACTGAGACCATTGATTCAATCTCGGGTACCATGAGGTGGGTGGAGTTAGATGCAAGTATAGTGAATGATACCATGAGGTCGGTGGAGTTGAATGGAAGCATAATGAATGCAAATTCGGAGCTTAACCACTCCAATGACATATATGTGTATAATGAAGTGGATTACTTAAATTTTTCACATGGGATGACTTTTGGCCCTTTTTAAAACATTAAAGGTTTTAAAAGGTAATGAGATACATTAAAGATTTGGTAATCCACAGATTTTCTTGTTCCTTCTAGTTCATCAAAACTGATTTTAGAAAATATCCAATAAATTAGTGATTATGTTGTGGATTATATAAGAAATATATATATTACAAAATTCAACCAAAAAATTTTCAGCATGGACATTACCACTACAATGGAACTTGTTTACAATTGTTTCCACAATAGTAATTTTCTAGTAAAAATGGACTCAACTAAATAGTTTAAAGCATAAAAATTTCAGAAAGGTCTTCATCTAATTCTATAAATATGACCTTTGTGAAAATATAAATAAATATTCATGATGACATTAAAAAACATATTAATTGAGGTGCAATAATAATAAAAAAATATAATAGTGTTATCTAAAATGGAAAATAGGAATGGGAGCTCATTTAATGTATACATTTAGGATATTAAAAAATAGTTATTTATCGTGTAAATGGATGTACCTTTAATCTTAAAAACGTGCAAATGCATCAACTAAAGCTAAAGGTTCTAAAGAGTTCCTATAAAAAAATTATTTAGCAAGTAACATAATTACTAGAATGTTTCCATGTAATAGGACATTATTGGAATGCCCCACTCTAGAGAAAAAATGATCCAGGTGGATATCGATGGCCACCCACCTTTTCCAAATGGCTCAAAATGGCTTTCTGACAATTTTGGCAATTTACTATTTTTAGCAGGTTTTAACTTCTGGGGCCATTTTGAGGGCCTAAATGAAGGTTTTTTCAAGATCGAGGTTCTCAATGATAGCCAAAGGCATGATTGAGCCCCCAAAATGAATCTCCTCAACGATACCTTTCCAACGAGATATCACACGCCTAA
>JASDQU011246844.1:0-18199 GCA_032191745.1 Picea mariana | reverse complement strand
ATGTCAAAATCCATAAATATAAATCATACTAAAATCCACCATACATCATATGTG
Source organism: Picea mariana (assembly GCA_032191745.1). NCBI lineage: Eukaryota > Viridiplantae > Streptophyta > Pinopsida > Pinales > Pinaceae > Picea > Picea mariana. The sequence continues at coordinate 18,145 of JASDQU011246844.1, read as the reverse complement.
CATAATAATGAAATACTCAAACAATACAATCCACTCCCTGACTCAATCCGGAGTCCAAGGGAGCCCCTTGATGCCATCGACATCCATAACCTGTCATGTGTCCTGCACACTCAAGACGACTTGCCAAAAGCACATGTTAACACACACACACACACATAAATAATCAAGCATCTATAACACCTCAACATCATCATATATAACCCAAAATACGAATGAAATCATAGTGTTCCATACATGGATCACTTGCAAGCAAGTGTCCTCAAATACTAAGTCAATAATAGTATGCTCAGTAGAGCGGGATGTTACATATATCTCTCCACTAGAAATGATATCACTCAATGCGACCATAACATCTAAGAACCAATAGAAATTTTAATGGATGTAGTAGTTGGTCAATCGTTTGCTAGAGGAGATGGTTGTAAATTGTATACTAAAGTAGGAGATGATGGTTGGTTACGTGTAGGATGAGGAGATGATGGTCTATTGGCTATTGGAGGAGGAGGTGGAGGAGATGGTGGACAGTATATTTGTGTAGGAGATGGTGCAGGTAGAGGATATGGTGGTTAGTCTAGTTTTGAAAGAGATGGAAGAGGTGGAGGAGATTGGGGAGATGGTGGATGTTATACTCATGAAAGATATGGTGGAGGTGGAGGAGGAGGATCACCATCCTCAAAAAATTAATTTAAAGTAGAATAATTCAAAGAATAAGATCAATGGAGATGGTGTTCCCTCAACCTATCAAGTAGTTAATGGCATAGACAACATGATGTATCAATAACATTATATCACAAGGAAGGGTCACCCATATCAATGCAATATTAGGTTCCCACATGATCTCCCTAACTTGTATAGGGACCACTCCATGGCAATCCATCAATGAACATATATGATTTGTTGACTCCTGATGGAATTGTCCATTTGGCCTATGTCACAAGCTAGGTATTTATATGAGGTGGCTCATTATCCTTCACCATATCGTCATCTAGTGGGGGAGGCACCTCCCAAACATACATTCCAACATCTACAAAATAGTATACAACAATAATTAGCCAACTTAAATAAAATGTTACAATACATTACATGTGCATTAAATAATACAAAGAAACATGCAATTATATTAATCAAAACATAACAATAATATTACCTCTAGAATATATTGGCAATAATATTACAATAATAATAGGATGTTCATTCATCCTCGCAATTCCATTCTTTCATACATGTTTGTATAAGATAGAGGGTGTGATCATCCTCACTATATAGTAACTCCAATACGTCTAAATGAAATGGCCTAGATGGAAACTTCGGTGGGCCCCTCTTGGGAAGCATATACCCCCACATATGCATACACACATTATTCATCAACTTAGGATGGAGTTGGTCAAATTTCGATTGAGTGACCAAAAACCTCTCAAAGTTATAAATATATTTGAAGCAAAAGGGAAGACCATCCTCCATCAAACATATCATGACAACAATTTAGAGAAAACAATAATGTCCCAAAACAATTCTATACCACTTCATCAGTCTAAGCCTTTGAACTAAAGTATCTACATAATTCATTAGAAGGAAACTAATGCACTTCCTACCAAAGGTATATTGTGTCAGTGTCGTGACCATAAGCAACAACAACCTAACATCCTCTACATCAAATATGCATAAAAGCAACTCACCACCAACAACCTATAAGTCACCAAGGTTATTGATTTCTGCACTAATATATTTTTGCACATATGTGATTTAACCCTCTCTGACAATGTCAGGTGGAATATCAGGTAACTAAGGAAAATCCTCCCCTCTCCTAAATATATGAGTAAATAAATAAATATCCTTCATTGTTGGTTATTACCATAGATCAATATTGACCCTGAATACCTACCTAGCATGATTCCAACGAAAAATCAACTACATCAATAAGCCCATGTTCCCCTTGAGGGATGTAGCCTCCTTATAAAAATTGAGGAGGCCAACATTCCTGAAAAGAACATCAGTTTGTTATGTAATAGGGTGAGGGTACATATCCCTCTCCTATACAAATTATATGGGTTTACCTACTCCTAATGTTGCTATTGTCATCACTATCTATGATGCACATACAAATTTCATTAGGAACACACACTATAATATAAACAATATATAATAAATTACAATTTTCATTTATTAAAAAATCAAAATTAATTTTTTTCAAACAAAATTGTGTAAAACACTCTAGTGTTCCTTATATATAGAGAAACATCAATTCCAATGTAGAGTAACCTCAAGCACACCATAAGCGACACTCCTTATTTAAAATAACACACAAGAAAAGTACCTTGTGTCCCACTTGTATAGGGGCGCCGACACCCAGATCATGTACCTTGTATGCCTAAATGCACTATTAATGAAACATTTGTACATTCCAAAATGCACTGATAAGTTTGAATTTTTTTATTTTATACGTAGGAATAAGGGTGTTCTTAGGATGTAAGAGAGCATCAATAATGGTGCTTCTTTAAATCCATAAGAGCACCAAAAGAAGTAGGAAATTTTTAATTTTAAACAAAACTTGTTGGTGGACTTAGCATGTATGGAGGCACCACAAATGATGCCTCGTACCTTTCCTACAATACCAACAACCCCAAGATATTTTTGTATATATAAAGCATTTATAATATCAAGAAGAACCAAGAATGATGCTATCTAATATTATAAAAAGCATCAACAAAGTGGGGAAATTAGATTTATTATTTGTGTTCCATGGTCATGCACTTATGATGTACAAGAGAACCAATAGTGGTGTTATTATTGAACATTTAAAAATGCATTGGAAAGCATGAGAAAATATTTTACTTAAACAAAAATTATCAGTGCATGTGGTATGAATGGAGGCACTACTAATAGTGCATCCATAAATTTCTTAGAGCACTGAAAAGCCCAAGATATTTTTATATAAAAATTACTCAACAATTCATTTATAATATTAAGTAGCATTGAAGATGTTAACATCTAATATTATAAAGAGCACCGACAAGTCGAGTATTTTTTTATATATTAAAAGTTCTTAATGGTGCATTTATAATATCGATAAGCATTGAGTACAGTGGCACCTAATATTATAAAGTGCACCAAACAAATGTGGGTTTTTTAATGTTGTTACTATTTTACCATTGCACTCAACATAAAAAAACACACCACTAATGGTGATCCTTGTAAATTAATAGGATGCATTGCATAGTCTAGTGTGAGCCAAATGACTTGAACGCACTAAGTGGAATTTTGTTTAATGACAAAAATGCAAATTTAAGTCAAATTTTACATTTTAATCTGCTAAAAGTTTAAATGATAAGGTAACAAACCATTTACATCATCTCTTCCTTTCCAAGGAGGCATGGTTTTCATGTAGATAAAAAACGAAAATATGGTACCATTTTTCAAAATTAAAAAACAAACCAAATCCACCAATGAAGTGAAGGACTCAAGCAATCCAGCAACTCAATAGTATTGAAAATGGGGTGGTCGTACATCGATGGTGAGCATCAATTCTTATATGGTTGGAAGCACTAAAGGAATGGTAAAAATGAAAGAATGGTTTGGTAAATTTATTTTATTTTACCCTATCTTGGTGTGCCCAAAATTAGACGCATTGATCCACTTAGTTGCTCATAGTACATTGTTATATTTTTTCAAAAAAATTGTGAATAAGTGTTCCTTTTCAGGCGCACCAGTGTGTGTGAGGACTATTAAGCACAATGATTAGTTTTTGAGTTTTTTTAAAACAAAAAACCTATATTTTATAAAAAAAATAAAAACCTAGTTTTTTGCTTCTTACATATAGACGCACTGATCCACTTATTGTCTAATGACTCATGGAAAACTATGATATAATAAAATATTAAAACATTCACATGTGCAACTATATAAGGAACGCACCATGGCACCTTCTATGGGTGTGCACCAATATATTTTTGTAATTTTTTAGATAATAGCCAATATTTCATAGTAAAATGTCTAAACACATTCATTGTATTGTAGATAGTAACATAACGATGCACTTATAAGTTAACAATTCACCACTTAGATTTTTCTTAATGTTGGATTATTGAGAGGGGGATGAATCAATAATGAACAATCTATACCAATTATTAATCATTTTTAACCACAAAGTATATTCTTTTAACTTCTTCAACAAGTTTCATTAGTTCATCATTAATATGTTATTTCAACATATAACATTAACATCCATGAGTGAATAATAAACAATCATAGACACATCCACACAATGCACAATACACCAGTATTTTACGTGGAAACCCAATGCAAGAGAAAACCACAAAATTCTTTTCTTATATGTCTTTAAGAATTACATTCAAGTAAGCACCAACTTCCAATTCTTCGGCTCCAACTGGAAGGAGGATCCAACCCCCTATCTTACCAGGCTACAACCTGAGAGAAGCTGCAAATAACCAATTATTTGGCTACAACCAGAAGGAGGCTACAACCCCCTATATTCTCTAGCTAAAATTGAAAGGTGGATACAACCACCTAGTTCTCAGGCTCCAACCTGAAGGAAGCTCCAACTCCCTGATTCTCTAGCACCAACCAAAAGGACGACACAACCCCCTTTCCTTACTGCGTCCAACCACTCTGAAATAAAAATGTCAAATGTAGACAACATGTCACTAAATCAAACATTGCCAGTATCAACATGTCACTGTCAACCCGTACCAACAACCTATAATAACCTATAGCAATCAACCTGCACCAAAAAACCTGTAACAACCTATACCAACAACCTGTAACAAGCTATGCCAACAATCTGTACCAACACAAGTGCATCAACTATGCACAACACAACCTGTCACAACAACCTGTCACATCAACCGGTATCATCAATCTCATCAACCAAATAGATCTATTCACAAAGATCAATCACCGAGAAAACTCTCAACCATATGCACAATATCACCAACATGTGCATCAACCAATACTACATGAAAACATCAACAAGATGTATCACAATCAAGATGTGCTTCTAAAAGTATACCAATTCATATATGCCACATAACCCATAAACCATGTGCCAACATTACTACTAGCAAGTGTCTCTAACAATGTACCAAATATGTACCAATCATGCATCAACTATAGATCAAACTACGACACATCAAGATGTACCAACATCACCATACCATACACCTCACGTATGTGCCACTCATCAGCTATCTATCCCAACATGTATCTCAATCATATACCAAATACATATACCAATATAACCATCAAAATTTCTCTAGCAATACATCACACTATCCATAACCAAATACCATAAACCCTCACATCAAATCATGTGCCAAAAACTCAATGTTGTGTAGCCTCAAGTGTATACCAATCATATATCAAGACCACTAACAAAATCCTTTCACAATGTACCATAAGATATACCAATAAGACTCATACATGCACAAACAATATACTTCAATAGATCTGCCTCAAAACCATTCTACAACAAGCCCTAAACTTTGAAGAGGGCATCGAAAATATTTACAAGGAAAACCCTCAACCAAATTCATAGATTCAACACTACACATATGAAAACCATACATTTTTCTTCTTGTAGATGTGTATCTATTATGGATCTGTTTATGTAGTTGTGATTCTAATGCCACGATTTTGTTGTCATGATTTTGTTACCTCGATTCTGCTGTCGTGGTTCTGCTTCCACAGTTTTGATGCCACAATTTTTCTACCGCAAATTTGATCTATCAATAATATCTGTCAAATAACCTTTCACAAGTGGATATTCAATATGCTCAAAATAGGTGCTAATAGGAGACCCTTTCTCTCTTATTTATACTCTCCAAGTAGCTTCCTCAAAGGGTTACCTTCTAACTAACTTTACCCAACTTCCTTCTTCTAAGGCTAACCTACTTCTAACCACTTTTCGACTTACAACCACTTTATCCACAAATACTAATCTATCCACTTCTAGTTGCAAATAACTTTATTATTTCATTAGTTTCTTTTGCAACCACTTTGACTTATCCATAAATAGTAAACTCACCACTTGTTGCAACCAATTTATTATTTAAATAATTTCTCTTTGCAACCACTTTGACTACTTTACTATTTAAATAATTTCTCTTTACTCACAACTTCTTGTTGCAACTAACTTTTCTATAATTAGTCAATTCATAACTTCTTTTCCCTTAACTAACTTCTTGTTGCAACCAATTTATTATTTAATTTATTTATTGTTCAACCACTTTGACTATTCAATCTTCTCATCACAACTACTTTACCATAATTACCAAACTCACAACTTCTTGTTGCAACTAATTTATTTTTAATTATTTTCTTATTGCAACAGCTATACCCATGATTAACTCCTAGTTACCGTAAATTTGACTAGTACACTTCTTCTAGGAGCTTCTAGAATAATTTACTTCTATGACCTTTGAGGGGATTCTAGATAACTCATGAGGGTTCTCCAACTTCACATGGCCATAACTCTCCAACTGTGAGGAGATATGTGATGTTCCACATATCACCGAAAATAGCATGACATGTACTATCCATATTGAATAGTCTTACCTGCAAATACAATGATCTGCATACCTTTATACCTCAAACAAAATTGGGTTCATTACCCATACCTATGGAGCTACCGGACATACTCAAGGGTTGATATCAATCTACAATATAACTCTCCAAGGGTTGACATTAATAATAATCAACAATCCAAACCAACTTTCCATCAATCTAAACCAATTGTCTAGCAATCTCCCCCTTTGGTATTGATGTCAACACCAAAATTGATGGAAGCACTTAGTTATGATAACATTCATTCTCATACTCATCATTAATTTTTTTACCTCTCCCCCTTTAACATCAATGGAAAAGGGTATCTCTCCTCGGGGATGCTCCCCCTTGACTGAACTCTTCTTAGGGATGCTCCCCCTTTCTGCACTATCCTTTGGGCTTCTCCCCTTATCTAGATTCCTTTTATCTTTTTTTTTTTTTCTAAGCCTTTGATTACTCTCTCTCCCTCTGTGGAAAAGGGTATCACTCTGATGCAATATTGAAGTCATGATTCTCATGCTCCCCTTGTGATCGTTGCTCCCCCTAGAATCATGCCTCTGTGCTATCTCCAAACCTCTAAATATCTCTCCATGCATATGAATCTCTTCCTTTGACTTATCTGCAAGATGTCATGTAGAACAATATAAGTCTTTGTGTACTTGTTTCCTTTTGGAGTTATTTTACATTGGTGCTTCCTTTTGTAATCAATTGAAATATATGAAAAGAATTCAAGAATAAGCATTCAAATATTCGCATGTCATTGCCATCCATTATGATAATGTTCCTTTATCTTTGAACCAATCTATGAACTAGTCTCTGAATCCATGCTCTCATCCACTATCATATATCTGTCCAAACCTGATAATTTTTCTTATGAATCCATCTCTGCTACTCAATTGTCCACAATGATGACCCATATGTCATTTTACTATCATGAAGTATTCACTGGTGCAAATGATCAATCTGTCATAATGTACTTTTGCTAACTGGTTTCTCTAAATATGTGTACTCAAAATATGCAATATGATCGAAGGATGGTTCTCTAAATTGTCTCATCTAGTGCATAGAATCCCCCTATCTAATATTCATATTACCTGGGAGTCTCCAAGTCAGCTAGATTATAAAAATACCTGTCCAATATACTCATCATCCTTGTTGGTAGAATCAACATCTTTCTGAACTATGACTTCTTTCTTTCTATCTGTGGATTCATATTGCACCACAATTCTTGAAAGTATAATCTCTCGAACATGTTCTTTATTCATATGATCTTCTTTTCTTTCTTGTACTACTACAAATCATGTGATCTATAGGACCTACTCTTACTTTACCTTCTATTTATTATGATCTTTCTCTGATGCGGATTCTGACAATATGGTTCTTGAAACATGTTCTTCTTTTTCTTTCTTTTCTTGTGTTTCTCTAACTATGGAAAGTCTTTTAATTTCCGGAGTCTGTTATTCTTTCACTTGATTTTCTTGAACTACTGCATGTCTTGTGATTTATGTGACATGTTCTCTATTCACTTTTTTTTCTTCCTGTTCTTTTCTTTTCCAAATCTTGGTGTATCTAATATCGATTTATTTCTTCATGGATGGCATTGTTATGCTTCTACAATTCCAGACTATATGAACATAGTTGTGTAATTTGTAGCATTCAATATTCTGTGGGGCCTCATAAGAATTTATTTCTTGAACATTTCTTTCATAAGCCCTGCAATATGCAACCTTATGTCCAAAGTTAGTACAATAAAAACAATGAACATAAAATAAATTTACATACCTGGGAATGAATGATCTTCTTTGTGGTGTAGTCCTTTTTAATTCCTGCCTTGACTGATCATGATCATGATTGAGGTTTCTTTGTGTCTTGCACTCTTCCTTGTTCATAGAACCTTTAATGACTTATGCATAAATCTTGGGTTTTTCTTCATTTTTCTTTTCTGGTAACCTGTGGCATTTCTCTTCAAGTTTCCTTGTTGATGATGTGGATGAATCTTCAAAAATTTTACTGAGCTTGACAAATTTTACTCTCAACATGACAACTTATTCAATCTTCTCACAGTCCTCTTCTTTCTTCTTGATTTGAATCTTCATTACTTCTTCTATTCTTCTTGCTTCTTCGAGTTGGATCTTCAAGGTGACAATTTCTTCTTCAAGTTCTCTTTCTCGTTGACTGTATTTCACTTCATGATTATTTTCCCTTTTAATCTCTGAATTATATTCTATTTCATTTGGATTTTCTATCTCATCACTTTCAATTTTCAAATGTAGGCATTCAAATTCAAGATCTCCTTCTTTTTCACAATTAAAATAGAAAAACATACTTCTATTGATTTCACACTCTTCTTCTTATGAATTTGTCTGACATGATGAGCATCTTTCCTCTTGATCTATACCTGCATCTTCTTTGATATTATCTGACTCTGTGATGGATGAAGAATAGATATTATGTAACTTATCCCAAAGTTATTTCGTTGATGAACATTTACCAACCTTTTCTCTTACCACATCAGGTAATCCTTCCCAGATGAAATCCATTGCTATTTTGTTATTCTTCTTCAATTCCTCTTGGTTGCAGTATTTTCTTTCTTTGTAGTATTGTATCCTATCACACATTAATAAAAAATATCATATCCTTGTGCCTCTAAAAAGGTTCTCATCCTTATGATCCACATCTCATACTTTAGACCATTCTGACCATTAAACATTGGTACTCAATTCTCAGCATATTCCATGATCTCCTTCCAGTGGTTAAATTGTTTACTAAAGGAACCTTCTCTTACACCAATTGTTGGATTACTGAGGGGGGGGGTGAATAAGTAATGACCAATTTATACCACTTATTAATCATTTTTTACCACAATGTATATTCCTTTAACTTATTCAACAATGTTCATAAGTTCATCATTAATATGTTATTTCATCATATAACATTAACATCCATTAGTGCATAATAAACAATAATAGACACATTCACACAATGCACAGTACACCAGTATTTTGTGTGGAAAGCCAATGCGGGAGAAAACCACAAAATGTTTTTCTTATATGTCTTTAAGAATTACATTCAAGGAAGCACCAACTTCCAATTCTCCAGCTCCAACTGGAAGGAGGATCCAAACCCCTAGTTTCTCAGGCTACAACCTGAGGGAATCTCCAAGTCCCAAATTCTATGGTTACAACCATAAGGAGGCTACAACCCCCTATGTTCTCCTGCTACAACCAACTAGTTCTCAAGGTCAAACCTGAAGGAAGCTCCAACTCCCTGATTCTCCAAAACCAGCCAGAAGGAGGCTACAACCATCTTTCCTTACCCCATCCAATCGCTCTGAAATATAAATGCAAAATGTAGAAACAATGTCACTGAATCAAACATTTCCACTATCAACCTGTCACTATCAACCTGCACCAACAACCTATAACAATCTGTACCAATAAACTTACACCAAACAACCTGTAACAACATGTACCAACAACCTATAACAACTTGTACCAATAATTTGTACCAACACAAGTGCATCAACTATGCACAACACAACCTCTCATGTCAACCTGTCTCATCAATATCATCAACCAATCAGATCTATTCACCAATATCGATCACCGAGACAACTCTCAACCATATGCACAATATCACCAATATGTGCATCAACCAAGACTACATACAAACATCAACAAGATGTATCAAAATCAATATTTTCTTCTAAAAGTATACCAAGTCATATATGCCACATCATCCATAAACCATGTGCCAACAATACTACTAGAAAGTGCCTCTAAAAATGTACCAAATATGTACCAATCATGCATCAACTGTAGATCAAACTATGACTCATCAAGATGTACCAACATCACCATACCATACACCTCATGTATGTGCCACTCATCAACTATTTGTCCCAACATGTATCTCAATCATATACCAAAGACATATACCAACATAACCATCAAAATTTCTCTAGCAATACATCACACTATCCATAACCAAATACCACAAACCCTCACATCAAATCATGTGCCAAAACCTCACTATTATGTAGCCTCAAGTGTGTACTAATAATATATCAATACCACTAATTAAATCCTCTCACAATGTACCATAAGATATACCAATAAGACTCAGACATGCACCAACAATATACTTCAATAGATCTGCCTCAAAACAATTCTACAACAAGCCCTAAACTTCCAAGAGAGAATCCAATAGATTTACAAGGAAAACCCTCAACCAGATTCATAGATTCAACACTACACATATGAAAACCGTACATTTTTCTTCTTGTAGTTGTGGATCTATTATGGATCTATTTCTATAGCTTTGATTCTTTTGTCGCGATTTTCTTGCTGTGATTCAGTTGTCACACTTCTGTTGTCACACTTTTGTTGTCGCGATTTTGCTACCGCAATTTTGATGTCACGAATTTTTTACCGCTATTTTTTTATAGTGAATTTGCTGCCACAAATTTGATCGATCAATAATACCTTCCAAATAACCTTTCACAAATGGATATTCAATATGATCAAAATAGGTGCTAATGTGAGACCCTTTCTCTCTTATTTATACTTTCCAAGTAGCTTCATCAAGGGGTTACCTTCTAACTAACTGGACCCAACTTCCTTCTTCTAGGGATAACCCACTTCTAACTTCTTGTCCAATTACAACCACTTTATCCACAAATAGTAATCTCTCCACTTCTAGTTGCAACTAGCTTTATTATTTAATTAATTTCTTTTGCAAACAGTTTGGCTTATCCATAAATAGTAAACTCACCGCTTCTTGTTGCAACCACTTTATTATTTAAATAATCTCTCTATGCAACCACTTTGACTACTTTATTATTTAAAGAATTTATCTTTACTCACAACTTCTTGTTGCAACTAACTTTTCTATAATTAGCCAATTCATAACTTCTTTTCTATTAACTAACTTCTTGTTGCAACCACTTTATTATTTAATTTATTTCTTGGTCAACCACTTTGACTATTCAATCTTCTCATCACAACTACTTTACCATAATTACCAAACTCACAACTTCTTGTTGCCACTAATTTATTTTTAATTATTTTCTTAATGAAACAACTATACCCATGATTAACTCCTAGTTACCATCAATTTGACTAGTACACTTCTTCTAGGAGCTTCTAGAATAATTTACTTCATTGACCTTCTAAGGGATTCTGGAGAACTCGTGATGGTTCTCCATCTTCACATGGACATAAATATCTAACCGCGAGGAGTTATGCGACGTTCCGGATATCACCGGAAACAACATGACATTTATTATCCATCTAGAATTGTCTTATCTAAAAATACATTGATCTTCATACCTCTATACCTCAACCAAAATTGGGTTCCTTACCCATACCTCTGGAGCTACCGGACATACTCAAAGGTTGACATCAATGACAACCAATAATCTAAACCAATTGTCCATCAATCTAAACCAACTATCTGACACTTAAAATTATAAAAAAACTCAATTTATTCTATGTATTAGCTATTAAAACCTTCAAGGAACCTAGTTATTTAATGCATCAATGCACTTCATATATTATCATGGAGGTGAACCATATATGAGTTAATCACACTAATTAAAAAACCTCTACTAAAACCATCGATCGCTCACCTCCTCTAATAACACTCCACTATAAACTAACAAGGAGGAAATGTTTGAAGATGTTCTACAAAACCCATTGCTATAAGGTGATATCCTTGTAGTGTGAAGGGTGTGAGGAGATAACCCCTTTGGTTTATCCTTAGATTACCATTTTTCTTTAGCTAGTAATTAACCTTTCAATCCCACCTGCCAAATCTCTTATTGACCCCTTATAGTCATTATTTTCTTCTCTTGCAAAAGTATGTTCTTTAGTAATTTTTCATGTGCATTTGGTACCAAATATTCTATGGAAGGTAAGGCTTGGCCCTCTTCATCTTCATCAAGCATAGTTTTCTTCTTGAATTATAGTTTCTTTAAATTACTACTAAGTATATGAACATATAAGATGGAATACTGAGTTTATAGGCATTGTTTCCTACCTTCTCCAAAGGTCCATATCACGGGGATTTGATTTTCTTCTCTAATCCTTGTAACATTTTCATTATTAAGGTGAAATGAAATTATGTCTTTTAATTGGAAGGTATTTTCAACCCTTTGATGATCATGCTCAACCTTGAAACTTTCCTAATATTAATTCAATTTCTCGTGAACATGTAAGTGTATCTTCCTTATCCTACCTATGAAATTATCTTCTCTCAATGCATCACTTAAGTTTGTTTCCACTACTTCAAGTTATCCATATACAATATCCAATGTTGATCATGGAAAATATCCAAAATATATTTCAAAAGGGGGCTTATTTGTGGAAGTGTGGACAACCTTGTTATAGAAATGTTTCATGTAAACCAAATTTTCATCCTAAGTCCTTGAGTGTTTTTTATTGTAACAAAGATGAACCAAAGACTTATTCACTATGTTTGTATTCCAATCATTCTATGGGTTAAAGTCACTGGATTTTCCCACTTTAGTATTTGATTTCTCCCACAATGAAGTATCAAATGTACTTATAAATCTAGTATCTGTTTCAAAAATTATGCTCCTTGAAATCCTAAAGTGAACCCAAACAGTTTTGAAGAACAATATTGTTATCACCAAAAACGTGATCACCAAGTAATATATGCGATAACCAAAAATGCCATCAGTTTCATACATCAATAACACATATCCAAAAATGTCAATAAAACTCAATCAACAACATTGAAGTAATTCAGAAAGGTTATCCACAATGATCAACATGACTTCCAAATAGATGATTCACACCATCAACACAATCCCTGTGACATAACATAAAAGTGTTAGCATGAACAACGCACCAGTGAGACCAACCACATTAAGGTCTGTACCATCCGTGCAATGGTGAAAATTATCTAACAAAGTGGGCACATTTAAAGCATCAACTTGCAATAACATCACACTAGTTATAGATCTAATCACAGAGCCGACCTGATGAGTTTAATTTTCTCTAACTTGGATAATACTCCACCACTTAAGATGATCTGTGTTCATACTTGAAGCAAGTTAAAACCAAGTTGGAAAAAAACACATTTAAGCACAGTTCAGGTCATGCATTAGATACATGATAGATAGTGCATAGTCATGCTAGAGAATTATGATTTAGAGAAACCATTTCCCACTTTATATTCCACCTATTCATCCATGGCTCGAGCTATCATAGGGATTGATTACCTCACCACCTAAGATATGATTTCGACCATTCACGTCACCACTTGCATCTAAGAATAAGAGAGAGTTCATTTTGGGAAGGAAAAGGACCCTCACAAGGAGGCAAGAAAGAGAGAGCACCTATGTTATTCCTACCTCTGCGGTGTTATCAATTGAATGTATTGTCCATTGGTAATGATTCCTTGAGTTTTTAATTCCTTGTTTTGTTTACAACTTATGCATATTTTCATGCACTCATTCACATTTATTTACATATATTTATCATGCATGTGTAGTTGTTAATCAAAATATGATGTCACTAATGCTCTACATTGACATTTGGACTGACATTTTTCACTCATGTGCTCAATTTATCCCATTACAGATGGTGATTCCACTTGGGTTCTTCACTTCAATTCTCCCTCTATAAAACGATAGAACCTCTTGTCTTACTTCTCTGGTTTTGTATGTTCCGCAACTGGTCTTTTTGGACATGCAATTTGGCAAATTAGGCCCTCAATACTCCATAATCCTTCAAGTTTCATGTTTTACATCATTTTGCAGATTCTGTGTGACTTTCAAACAGACAGTCGCACCGAGGTGCGCCATTAGCACCATCACTCTATTCAAATTTTTCATTATTAGTGTTGTTCAGAGCACATATTGATCATTAACCTGCATTGTTCTATTTTTCTCCTAGGTTAAGTGTGGCCCACATTCTCCTTCCCTTGTTGGGATTTAGTTTTTCATTTTTTTCACTTTGTAAAGTTGAAAGCCTCCTCTTTCAAGTTTCATACTTTCCATATTAATTATCTCATCTAGGCTAATTAAGGCGGATAAAATGAACCAACATTTCAATTATCGTACCTCATGGATGGCTAGTTAGGCATTTGAATTTTTAGTTAGAGTTTTTTCAGCAATCAGTTTCTGTTTGTTTTCTTTGGGGACCAAGAAAACCTCTTACTCATCTCCTATTATTCTCTTCAGTTTGCAGTCTCTCAAGTGATATTGGTGAATCAGAACGAGTTGTATAAGTCATTTTTCCATATCCCTTATATATATAAAACATAGGACTTAAATGGGAATACAAAGTAAGAACCCATACATGTGCACATCTTGTCTTTTGGTTTTCATGCTTGTTCATTTTGCAAATCACATCAATCATTAGGTGAGACCACAATCATCTCTGCACCATATATTTTTATTTACATGATAGGAGCTAAACTATTGTAAGGACCCTAAATGTTCACATCATCATGCAATCTAGCATAATTTTCTTTTCCCAAGAAAAATACTAAGGAAGTTTAAAGGATTTGTAAGGACCCCACATGTCCACATGTTTTACAACCTAGGGATTAGTTTTCCATTTTTGAAAAGATTGAACAAATTTTGTGTTTGCAATAAATAATAAAGGACCCCACAAAGTCCACATGTTGCAATTATAAACACTTCCTTTTGTTCACATACACTTCTTGCAAAAAACAACATTCACACATCCATAGGTGTTCACAAGTTCATCTAAGTAGTAGTATGTTATTATCCATACACCTATAAACCAATCTTGACAAATCATAAGGGACTTACATGTTATAAACCCGGTTTCAAACCCTTAAGAAAAGACACTAGTTCCTAACCCTAATCTCAAAAGAAAAATTAAAACACAACCCTAAGAAGTTACTAAAATCCTCCACAGGAGGGCACAAAAGAATCTTTTAGTCTAAGTTAGGATTTTAGGGGCAGGTATCCAAACAACCTCTTGTTATCACCTTTTCAATCTTTGAAAACTTAGTGGTTGACTATTTAGAGTAATTAAAATCCTCCAATTCAAGTGCTCTTATGCCATAAGGCAGGGAGATACCCATGAATGGGCGAGTAACAAGGTATGGTTGTTTCCCATGTCCTTTATTGAGCCACCCATTTCTTGTTAGGTAACCCGAACTTTGACATATTTCTTAGGTCGAGAGTCCCATGTTGCACTTGAATGAGGTAACTTACTGGCCAAAAATTAGGATTATATGTAGAGGTGGCGGTTGTGGGATGCAAATACACCTAAATCATATTTTGTGTAGCTATTGGGAAATATCACCATCTATTGTAGGGTATTCCCCCTTTACCCCTCATTATAATTGATTTTTCATACCTTCACTAGTTCTCAGTCAGTGGCATCAGACCCCACCATAGAGTTCTCTTGGAAGGCCCAGTGACATTTGAGAGGAAGGATGATAAGTTCATAGGACATGTACATTTTTGTTTATTATTTCCCCCATGTGGAGATTACCTCAACCTACCTAACCAAAAATTTTACTTTACAGTTGCTATAAACATGTATGATTGCTCATTTAATTTTAAAAACATATGCAGCTATTGAATTTGGGTTAACGTAGGCCATATTTTTTGTTACAAAAAGTACTTGTTATTTATTTCTCTCAGATTTACCATAGTCACACACTCAATTGCTAGTCTAGAATCATAGGGGATCTGACATCATGAACCACCAACTTCAACCCATGATCACAGAGTTTTCAATACTATGTTAGTGACTAACATTCGGGTTGCTTATCTGGCCTCCGATCAACATGAACATACGCTCATATTTCCTTTTCCTAGAGTGTTGAATTTTGCTTTGTCATAGATAACTCTACGCAGAAACAATATTACATGGATATGCCTCTGCACGGAAGCATTAGTGAACAATACTGAAGAGATCTATCGCAGAAAACTCTACACAGAATTTGGAAA
The DNA here is from genome assembly GCA_032191745.1 of Picea mariana. Lineage (NCBI taxonomy): Eukaryota > Viridiplantae > Streptophyta > Pinopsida > Pinales > Pinaceae > Picea > Picea mariana. Next base: position 1,629 of record JASDQU011246844.1, on the reverse strand, counting down.
ATAATACCAATGTGTCATAGATCTTTAAGGGGTGATTCCACTGCGCCAAATTGTGATTGTTTGTTCCTGCGAAGACAAATACTCAGGAAATATTTTTAAACAAAGTTTTAGAACTTGGTTGAAATTAATTGCAGGTGGTCTTACCTGCAAACACATACATTAAAATATCCAAGTGACAATATATTGAATCAAGTCAAAGGCCTATACCAACAAATTAACACACACTGAACTGGAGATATCAATTAAAACATATCAAAATTACACTGGTTCTTTTGGTTGCTCAAAACTTAAACATACAACACACAAACCACTTTACACAGTTCTCTATCAAACCCCTATCTATCCAACCTTATTCTACTCTCGTTCTAATTTATATATCCCATCTATCTCACAATACTTCCGTTACATAAAAACGAGAGCTAGATCTATCAGGAACTCTAACCAATTTCTAAAAATCCTCTAAGGATTTCTATCAATCCCCTAACTTAGTATTTATGTTCTATTACATAGGAGAACACTCACACATTTCAAACCATAAAATCTTCGATACCTTCTAAAGATACCAGTCTAACTATTACAAATAAATGAAAAATTAGGGAACCAACTCCCTTGGTAAATGTTTATTGACCCATGTGGTCAATTCTCGATTTTCTTATTAGATGTCCCTCCATTATGATCGACTACATATCTGGCATTCCATATGCTTGCAAGGCCTCTCCCTAGTATTGTGAGGTATTCATGGTTTTACCACATCCTCTATACCACCTCACTCACTAGTGATAGAACAATTATTAGTTATTCCTTGCTTAGTTCCACATTGCTTGTCATTTCCGGTCACATCCCCCCATACAATAGTTCTTCATCCTTAGGAGTTGGATCTATACCATCACACACCATGGCACAACCACAACGGATTCCATACTTAAATTCATTGAATCTACTATATTCAATGAAAGTTACCAATGACCCAATTTTTCATAATCCTTCTTGGCCCGCCATGCCCACCAAACTTCCATCGAAACCTGATAACCATGTCATGAAGTTTCACCTTCGGTTCTCATCCAATAGCATCATTAATGATTTTTTTCACCTACATTTGTTTCAAAGAACCTTAATTGATCAATCTACAAAATGTTACATAGACAAAACCTTAGGGTCATGTATATTTCACATCTTTATCCAAGGAATTGTTTTCCTTTTTCCAGATTCCCACACATCATGGATCTGGCTTGGAAATACTCTCGAATTTTTGTCAAATAATTTCTACCCATACCATGGATCATATCCATGAATGGTGTTGACATTGGGGCCTATGAAAAATTTCTACCACCCCAGAGTTATGCCTCAATTGGTTCCTCAAATATTTGGTTCCACTCATCGCCAAAGATGTGGCCACCACAATTCCACAATATGAAGAACAATCTATCACCAAGGCCCAACACTTCAAATTTATTTACTCCCAATTAGGGTATCTGTTATGCACATTTTTGGTTATCGAGATGATGACATGATAATGACATGGTGATGGAAGATCTAACTCTTCATTTAGATCATTTTCATGAAGAAAGTTACACTTATCAGCTTCTCAAAATCACACTTTTGAAAATAGTACGCAGGCTGCATATATAC
>JASDQU011246842.1:14155-25784 GCA_032191745.1 Picea mariana | reverse complement strand
CAAGAGCAAGGGAAGTTGAAGCATTCTTGTTGAGAGAACAAGAGAGAGAAAGAGAGAGGTCGAGCTAAAGAAAAGAGACAGAAGATGCAATTTCTGGGAGTATTGGCATGCATTCCAAGGCTGCCGAACAACATTGAGTGGCACAGAAATTGAGTCTTAGCAGAGTTTTGGCACAAATTTTGAGACAGTCCATACAGCATTAATTGTCGTACAGTTGTACGAATTTCTGGTTCAGAAATTGAGGAGCAAAGCTACAGGAATGTCCAGATAAATTTGTGTAAATATATGAAGATGAATATGCTGTAAAAGAATTTCTCAGAAGCTCATAAATAATACAAAACCCTCTCTAACTGGTTTTCCCCTTGTGGGTTTTTCCAGGGTCGAAGTTAGACCGAATATCTTTGTGTCTATATTTTTTGAGTTTTGCATATTGCTGATATTTTATTTCTGCATTGAAAACGATGTTCAGAATCCTCATGTTTCAGTTCTGAAATTTATTTTCTGTTAAGTTTTTATATGCTGAAACACCGTTGTGAGTATATGCTGAAACACAGTGCTGAGTCATATGCTGAAACACCGTTGTGAGCATATGTTGAAACACCGTTGTGAGTATATGCTGAAACACAGTGCTGAGTCATATACTGAAACACCACTGTGAGTATATGCTGAAACACAAGGTTGTAGTATATGTTGAAACACAGTGCTGAGTCATATGCTGAAACACCACTGTGAGTATATGCTGAAACACAGTGCTGAGTCATATGCTGAAACACCATTGTGAGTATATGCTGAAACACAAGGCTATAACATATGTTGAAACAGTGCTGAAACTGAGGTTGGCATTTAAATTTGGCTGAAAATTCAGTGAGACTGAAACTGGGTTGGGATTTTGAAAAATTAACAGGGACTAACGGTGTTAAGTACTTTATTAAGTAATATAATCACAGATCTGTGTCCCAGCTAAGGTTGCAAACACCTGAGTCTTGCAACCACCCCTGCCTCTACCTCAGGTGAGACCTCATTTGCTTCACAGGTGTTTTAGAAAGGGCTGGTAGTTAGGGTTTTGTTGGTGCGTTGTTGTAGCGTTGAACCCCGGGTCTGCCCCTGTGCCAATAAATGGTTTCATTGCTGGGACCTGAAATTGTGATTGCTGGGAACTAAGGAAGAAGAATCTTTGTGAAAAGATTCGACCTGAAACTATGATTTCTAGGAACTAAGAAGAAGAAGCTTTGTGCAAAAGGTTGACCTGAAAGACTTGTGCGAAGATCTATGCCCTAGTGTGTATTATCCTACTCATTTTATAAAGATCTGTGCTAAAATAAAGAAGCTCGATCTGAAGAAAAGAGGTCAGATATGAAGGAAAAGAGGTAAGATCTATAAGCTTTGTGCTCTGATAAAGGTAAGAATAGTAGAAAAGTTCTAGATCTGAAAGATTTAGTGAATTTGTTTTGTTTCTAAAGTATGGATCTAGGTATGTTTTATAGATTTTGTCCTAGATTGAAAACTAGGGCATTGTTAGATGAAAGACGATTTGATATGAATAGATATGATAAGAATAGTGAAAGATATGTTATATCTATGCATAGAAAGAATGTTTGAACTAACGAATGGATGCAGGATCCTAGAAAGAATTTGTTGTAGGTTAGCCCCTATGATCCTAGTGCACAGTATAGGAGAAGTTGGGGATCATTTAAAAGAAAGAGAGGATTAACCCTCTACTACAGTTTCATAAAACCAGGACATCTTGCTAAGGAATGCCCTGGGAGAAGACCTAGTTTCCTTTGTTGCAAAGCTATGGACCATAAACTGTTGGATTTCCCTAGATTGATTGCTAAGCTTGAAAANCAGAACCCTAGAAAGAATCAAAGAAGGTATTGCTACAGATGAAAGAAACATTGAATGACCATTGACATGTTAGATTATCAGAGATCTTTAAAGAAAAAGAATACATTGAAGCAAGAATAGGAGACTTCAACATTGACTGTGTTCTAGATGAGGAAACACAGGTGAATATCATGACAGAGAGAAATTGGGAAGTTATAAGGAGGCCTGTTATGATTCCTTCATTAGGAGGAATAGGGTTATTCAGAGGAAAATTGATAAATCTATGTGGGAAGCTCACTCAGATATCTATGAATGCCAATGGAACTTCGACAGAAGAAGATTTTGAGATTATCAAATTTATTGAGGATAGCGCCCCATTTACTATGTTACTAGGAAAACCTTGGATTGAAGGAGATCAAGCCAGACGAAAAGAAGAAAAAGAAATTTTGGAGCAGAAGAAACAAGAGTTAAAAGATTTCATGACCAGAAAGATCACACATTTGATTGAAGAACAGGAGAACAGATTGAATCTACTTCACACTAAAGGCCCAGATATCGAAGCTATAAGAACATTGGAAGACCCATAGAAGAATGAAGTCTCTATCCCAGATAAAGAAGAGGTGTTACACCTGAATCCTAGGAGAGAATCTCAACAGCGCAAAATGACTATGTCCAAAGAAAATAAGAATCAGAATGGGAAAAGAACCACCGAGACAAAGCTCACTAGGAAGAAGGATAGAAAGCTAAGTAATAAAAAGGCTAAGATTGAAAAGTTACAGAAGGTTCTAGAGGGAACTACGCAGTCGAAAACTTTGCAGAATTAGAGCTTCGTCGAGATATCAGAACAACAACACATGGAACTTCGCCATGGCGAAGCAATATAGTCATTCGAACTGATATATCCGTTCGAATGCCACCCTAAACGGGTCAGAAATCATTTATAGCTCAAAGCCATACCATTGGACCGTGCCATAATAGACAAAACAAGAATTAATGAGGCCTCATACCCGTTACAAGAAAATCGTTGCCAAGTTGCCTATTTATCTCGTTGCACCATGTATGAATAACAATTTTTCCAACTGAAAATTTGAAGCTCGCATACTAGAAATTGTATACAGTGATCATTGCACTCTTGCTATTTATTCTAGTGTAGTGTCTAAGATCATCGTGACCTCGATAATTTTTCCCGAGCGCGTATGTCCGACAAGCTCACCGTAGTTGAAGAATCTGTAACATAAGTTCACCTTGATTTGATGACTGAGAGAGTCATTTCAGAGAGAGGAGTATCTACAGGTGTTCAAGCATCATCGACAAGAGGACTGCCAGCCTCTCAGTCCACTGCTCGAGTCGGACCGTCCCGTCCAGTAGATGAAAAGATAACTAAACACAGAGACGATCTTGCGAATGCCAAGATGATTTCGAGCATTGTACCTGCCTATCTACCACCTCTAAGCGGTGCAATCAATCATGACATTGTACCCCGAGAATTTGAATATGCTTTGATCAATGCGTAACTTCCGAAAGGGGTGTGCGCAGTTCGTGCCGACCAGGATAAGCTCGCAGCGTTGAAGTTTAGTGACTTCAACCTCAGTGACAAGAAGGTTTACAGCATGCTCGCCCCACATAAGTATATAACCAGGACTAAAGGAAAGAACTCAAAGATTATCCCTTAGTCATGGACCCAGAACCTCGCACAGTCCACCCTATTGAACGTTATGAAGATTCTTCACTTCAAACAACACCATGAGGTGAACGCATGCGTCAAATTGTTGATGTCGAGTTACCATGGAAGTTATTTTTGGTTGAACCTTCACATCATAGTGGATTTGAAATTGGTCAATCAGATCACAGGGCTAACATTCAAGGCCCTAACCCACAGGATTTCTACCCTGGAAAGACCGCAGATCACGCTCTCTCCCAGAAGATAAAGGATACTTACAATGATGTAGAGAAGGGAATGTGAGGCTACAAGGTAGCCTCTATCCAGAGCAGCGTAGTGCACCTAGCCTTTCAATTGACCGTAGGAAAATTAGTTCGCAAGAACTAGCCCACCCAAGTGACCGGATTTGTAGTTGACCTCACGGGGAAGTGCGTGGAGGGCCTACAAATGAATTGGGTGAAGTACTTTGGACTTTAGGGAAGCGTAGGACCAAGGATATGATTTCCAATTTAGCTGGCTTCTCATCCTAATCACTTTCGTCGCATGGGAGATGTCGGAAGTTACAACCTTCCCAGACATCGAGCCCTTTGAACCTCTAGCCGCGAAGTTCAGTACACTGTGGTACTCTAGCGATATGAACAAGCAATGGTAGTCAAATGATGTGTTCCACACATATTAAAACCAACTGAAGATCGCCATCTAGTCTGAGCCTCGTATGACCTCGAATACCCTCCACAGGTATTGGCCCTTAATGAAGTTCAACACGGACCACCACTTCATTTATATCACAGTGCGCGCAGATGGGCACAAGCAATAGTTGTAGTCCTACTACAAGATAACGGAGGAAGACCTAGAGGAGATCACTAAGGAATGGTCAGTGGACCTCCTCATTCTATCAAACCCTATGGAGATATCCGACGTCGATAGTCCAAAAACTGCACAGGATACACCCGGACTGAGTAAGACAAAGAAATCTGAAGAAGTCTAGGATTTAGACAGTACATCCATGAGGACTTCTTCCGCATCACTAGAGAAAGGAGGTGATGGCGAAGATATCGATGGTGCAAAAGTTGAATAGAACAAAGGCAAGGAAACACTACATAGAGATGAGGAGGACCCCTCGAAGAAAAGGAAGGTTTCCCCTCCAAAACCCTCCTCCTGAAAAAAAGTAAAAGCAACCAGGACCAAGTTCCAGACTATTCTCACCCCAGATGACTTCAATTTCATCATAGCCACCCTGAATGATGCTTTGTTGGAGATAGAAGAGAAGCAGGAGGCTAAGCAGGAGGAGATGTACAATTGTATTAAAGATGAGCTCCAAGGAGTGCAGCAGACACTACAATCCAGCCATGCAATCTCCATTGTGCCTTTGTCAGCAGGAACACCAGAAATGGGAGATGAGCCAGCTCAACTCCATTGAATCACTGACAGAGTCGAAGCTCACCTTCGACGAGCTCAGAAAGAAACAGTGCAAGCCACCTAGGCTTTGGCACAAGTACAAAGCGACCTTGTATAACAATGCAGCACCGCAGAACGGAAAAATCTTTCTCTAGAAGCAAAGTGAGATGAGGAAAAATCACAGCTACAGAAAAGCAAGGAACAGTTGCTCGCAGAGCTACTCAAAGTAAAGGAAAGGGTTCATAGAGAAATTCGCTCTATGACAGTCATAGAAGTGAAAAACGAAGAACAAGTTCCACAGTAGGTGGCACAACTTGAAGAAGTAATCCAGTAGCTCTAGCAGTGCATAGTGGACTTGGAGCTCTGCACTGTGCCCGAGACCCCTCAAGATGTAAGAGACCAAAGGGAAGCAATTGCTTGCAATGCAGTTGACAGATTAAAATCCCTTTCTCTGGAGTGCAAGAAGTTGAGTACCCGAAGTGCCCAAACATATGAGAAGCTCACCAAGAATCCAGAGTTACAGACATTGGAGTCAGAGCTCAAGGAAGACAAATAGCATGCAGATACACTACAGGCGCAGCTGAAGGCTCTGTCACCCATGGAAAGAATTAAGATAACTCAAGAGCAACGCACCTCCCAACAACAAATCCATAATATCCAGAGCAAAGTGATGGAAGTTACTCAACAACTTCAACCAATATAAGATAAAGCATGCCAGTTATTCATAGAGGTTGAAAGCCGAGGAACAGAGTTAGAACAGGTTTTCCTTGCAGCAGAACAATTCCTGGAAGGGCCTATGAATGACACAGTGATCCAACAGCTCACTGAGAAAGAGGTTGTAGCACAACAATAGGTCGAAGCAGCTCGATCCAAGCTAGAGGTGCTCGAGGTAGAACTAGTCAGACCAGAGTGACTCAGGATGAGTCACAGGTGAGTGTTGGGGGCTTGTTGGCCCTCGACCAAGTTTTGGGAGATTCTTGGTCATGTTGACCTATTTTGGGACTTCGACAGCCTATCGAAGGAGGAGTGCAAGACGAAGCAGAGATCACGAGATCTCAGCCCACTTTTGGGTCCTTTTTGGGTTTTTGGGAAATATGTAATGGGATTAGGATGTCGGCCCATGGGTCTTACCCATGCTTAGACCTATTTTGTAATATATAAATAGATATCTAGGCAATGTAAAAGGGATATGGTGTATCAGCATCTATGTGATGTATTCTAAGTGCAAGTAAGGTCTGTAAGTGCTTTGTGCCTATGTGAGACTTGCAGATCTAAGTGCAAGTCATTGTAAGAAGTTGGAGAAGGCTTTGTGCTATAGCGCAAGGAAGAAGGATCTAGCGACCTGCGCAGATCTTATTTCCTGTGTGGAGTAAGGGTTTTGAGGCTCTGTGCTTCTAACCTATTGAAGGCACTAATAAAGAAGAAGAGTTGGTGGACGTAGCCCTAGGGTGGGGGTGAACCACGTAAACCTTGTGTTGTCCTTCTTTGTGCCTTTTTCTGATGAATTGATGTGTTATTTGCTAAGTTATTTGAGATGATTAGACAGATCTTCTTATGCTTAGTGCTAATAATGTGAAGAATGTTAGATCTGATATACATGAATATGCTTAGTGCTTGATCTGTTATATATGATCTATATTACTAATGATAAGTGCTCGAATACATTGTGAATACTATGAGGCTATGTTTTACCAGTGAAGTGGATATTGATTTCATATTAAGGGACTAATGGTGCTAAGTGCTTTATTAAGTAATATAATCACAGACCTGTGTCCCAGCCAAGGTTCCAGACACCTGAGTCTTGCAACCACCCCGGCCTCTACCTCGGGTGAGACTTCATCTACTTCGCAGGTGTTGTCGAAAGGGTCGGTAGTTAGGGTTTTGTTGGTGCATTGTTGTAGTGTTGAACCTCGATTCTGCCCCTGTTCCAACACTCTCGAGCTCAGGAAATACCAAACTAGCTCGTCTTCTTCCTATGATAAGTGTAGATGTGCATGTTTGAGAGATTCCCTAAACTGTGGCCATTCCACTGACTGGTTATTTGTCAACCCTAGCTCCTTTTTTATTAGCCAATGTTGTTTCCAAATAGTAGAGAGAGTAGGATTTCTGACGCAGTTAAGTTTGAAGATTCTCATCTCTCACAATCGATCCACTAGTTTCCCTAAGAGGAAAGAGCGATCACCACAATTGAAAATGGATTCAACACCAATCCAAAACAAACAACCCAATCCCACTTTGTAGGACAAAAAGTTACCAATCAGTGGAAAGACATTTATGGTCACCCTCCATTAACTCGAAGCATGTATGAGTCATTTCCTTTGTTGGCAGATCTAGTCAATAATTGAACCGAGCTCAATGTACTTTGCTATCAAAATGTTCCTCGACAAACTATCCCCTAACAAGAACACCCATAGGGATTTTACCACCAAGGCTCGCCCAAAGGATACTAAGTCCTTTAGGCCCCAACCACCTACATAAATTAGAGTCGAAAGGTGTTTCTAGTTCACAAGGTGTGATCCTATATACTATGAGGAACCTTTCCACAAATAATTAAAGAAAAGTTTGCGAATACAAACTAATATCCCTTTTGGAATATTATCCAGCAAGTTCCAATAGACCAGGATTGCTTCGATCACATATTTTATCAGCACCAATCTACCAGCCCGTGATATCCATCTATTGCACCAAAAGTGGATTTTTAGCTCGACCCGAGCCACCAACCAATGCCAATCAATAGTCCCATAAGTATTTGGCTTAAGATTAAACCCAAGATATTTGAATCCATCTCCCAACTCATGAATGGAGAAGTTTAACATAGATTCAAATAAAGGTCGATGAGGACCCTAAGCGTTGACCAGGTAAATGGTATATTTCTCCTCATTAATAATCATGCTCGTGGATTCACTGAACATGGCCAAATCTTCCTTCAGAATAAAGAAATCATGTTCAGCACGGAAACAAAAAATCAAAATGTCATCCATGAATAATAGGAGAGTAAGCTTCATTGTCCACCCTAAGCAAACATTGATAAAACATTTTACTCTCTTGTCATCATCCAAAGCATGACTAAGGCCATCCACCACCAAAAGGAACATGTATGGTGACAATGGATAGTCCTGGTGTAGATCATATCCCATGTGAAAAAAGAAGAACCCGCCCCATTAATAAGAACAACACAAGTGATAGAGGAAACAAATTCCATTATCCATTTGAGGAGGGATAGATCAAAACCCACATGCAACAAAAGAAGACATAAATAAATCCATGACACCATGTTGTATGATTTTGATAGATCAATCTTGACTACAAAACATTGACGATTGTATAGTTTAATTGAATGAATCCCTTCCTGTGTTAAGCCTACATCCTCATGGATTAAACGACCTTTCAAAAATCCAAATTGTTCATCTGAAATAGAGGAGGCTATAACTAGCTTAAGACGAACAACAATAATTTTTGCAATGATTTTGTAAAGGCAATTGCATAACGCAATAGGCCAAAATTCATTAAACGATGAAGGGAAATCTGACTTTGGGATGAGAGTAATAAACGTGGCATTGATGCAAGGAAGGAGCTTTCCCAACATCTGCACCTCTTCTACCACCTGTAAAATATTGACACATAACAAATTGAAGAAATGCACAAAAAATTATATCATCTAGCCATTTGTCCCAGGACATTTCTCTTTTTTGAAGGAGGATTAAATCCCTCGTAATTCTTCTAAATAGACTTCTCTAAATAAATCAACGTTGCCCTCATCCGAGATAAGGCGAGGAAAAAAATAAAGTTGCTTTAAAATGGATTCCATCCTTATCTGATCTGACTCTTTAAATAACCCATTAAAATGGTCCACCCTCAAAGTCACCAAGTTTTGAAACCCATGAACATGATTATCCTAAAGTCCTCTAGTTCCCAAGTAGAGTTTTTTTTTCTCCCGTGGTTTGAAAATTTCTGAAAGAACTTTTTGTTCTAGTCACCCACCTCCAACCATAGTGCATAGATTTTGAGCCACCACTTCTTCTCTTGCTCTAATAATATGGAATGACGACAAGCTTCAAGAATTATGGACTCCTCAATAATCTTTGGGACCCCATTAGCAGATTGAAGAGTTTCATAGAGGTTTTTTAATTTCTTCTCGACGTTCCTAAGAGCATTCTCCTAAGACCTCCTTCTCTCTCTGGCCCATGCAGAGACAAAACCTTTTAAATTTTTTAAATTTGAAACAAGTGACTTGGAGAAAGACCGTCACCCGTATGAAAAAGATGAAAACGGAGCCAATTTCTTTTTACTAGAGTTTGAAAATCCTTCAAATTTAGCCATGAATAATTTAACTTGAAAGGAGAACCCGGCCTCTCATCTGAACAAACTAGCTCTAAAAATATGGGAAAATGATAAAAATCTCATGTTCAACCAACCCAAGATCTAACCAAACCAACAGATTCTAAAATATTACGATGGATCAAGAATTGATCCAATCGCTTAGAAATGGCTTCCTCCCCACTTCTATTGTTTCACCACTTGGGTATTATCTTTATGGTTTCCACATCGACCCATCCCTATCTTTCAATTTTTTCAATAAAGAAGGATGCCAAGTTGTCTTCACGGGATTTTGGCCCCCATATTTAGGGCCTGTTAACAATCAAATTTAAATCACCACCAATGACAATCGAATCTGCCTTCAAACACTGCAATTCAAATAGATTAGACCAAAATCTATCCTTTCCATCATAGGGACCATATAAATTGAGGACCAAGAAGCTACAATCCAACTCCACAATGAAGATTATGTTCAATAAACCTGAGAATATAGAAAAAGAGTTAAGTAACTTACATTTCAGGGACCATCCAGTAATTAAGCTGCCAGAGTGACCAACAGAGTCCACCCCATCAAACTCCCACATAAGAAGGAGCTTGACAAATTCAGAACTAAAATACCAACAACCCCCCATGGATTCTTAATCATTAACAAATGTGGAAATTCAGTGTCAACAATGTGATGGAGAGATAGCTTCTTGCCCCTCCCTCCAAGACCTTGAATATTGATTGAGAAAAATTTCATGGAGGCCAACCACAAAGGGGTTTTCCTGCTCTAAGAACCCCATAAATGAGACATTGCCTACCCTGAGAAACCTCATGAGAAGGCCTCTCTTGGGAATGCTTGAGAGTTGAATTTCTACTAGCCCAACTAGGACTGAAATATCTAATAACATCTATCCCTAAACCACCTAGAACAGAGGGCTCCTGAGGAGTCTCCTTGGACCTAATCATATAGGGATCCCTACCTGAAGAGATTAACATAGAACCTAATGAGAAAAAAAAATGAGTGCTAGGTTCATGATGGGAGGAGTTGTTCGAGTCCTTTCCTAGCTCAACTGCAAGAATACCCTCAGATAAACCAAAAAAACAAGCCAAAGGAAACACATGACTACAAAGAGGATAGGGATTACAGTCAACCCATCTACTAGGGGATGAAAGACTCACTATGAGAAGAAGAAGAAGAAGTAATTTTAATGTCCATGAGGCTAACAATAACCTATGGGACAGACCACCTCACACACTAGTTTCAACAGTTCAGCCCTTTTCCTGTTCAACTTGATGATGAGCTCCCCTAATTTCTCCATTGTCCCCTTGTTGAATAAGTCATTCCAAGAGCTAGATGTCAAGATATTTATATAGTTGTCCCTATTATCTTTGAAAGATTCACACTCTAAAATGAAATGCTTTTCTGTTTCCACTTTTCCAGAGGGAAGAACACACACACCCTTTCTTTCCAAGCTTCTTTTGGTCTTTTTCAGCACCCGGTTTCACAACAGAGTTGATGGGAATTGGTTCTTAATTGGGCAATGAGCATTTTGGCTCTCCAAGATATATTGGCCCCGATGTACGCTTTTTGATGATGATTGTATGAGGGGTTAAACTCTTCAATATAGTACTCTTTCTTTCTCTCGAGCCCTTTATCCCAAGTTCACTTGTGGAACCTATCAATAACAAAAGCCTTTATCTCTTTATTGTTCATACGGCACTTGTTCAAGTGGGTATCCCATTTACTAAGCCATTTAATATTTTTTCTCATCCACATCTTCTTCCTTTTGCACAATATATCATTGAAGATGACCTTAGGCCACTGACTGTCTTCCATTTTCTCATTTTTTTTTAGATATCTTATGAGATGCACCATAGCAATTGATTCAATTGGAGCAGCCCCCATTTCACTCAGCATGATATCATAAGGGACTAAAGTTTTAATTTTAAACTTGTTTGTGATCAAGCGTTTTTTAATCTTCTCAATTTGTTTCCACTGTAAGTCAGATGTGCAGTTGGCCCACACTTCACACCCATATAGAACCACCGGGATCACTAAAAGCCCAAAGAGAGTTTTCATAGTCTTCCAATCCCATAGCTCTACTTCTCTGCATCAGTTTTGAAAAGCATAGAATGATTTCCAACCTCCTAAAGTTCTTTTTTTTCTGCAACCTTCCCAACTTAGATTTTTGTTGAAGTCAATTCCAAGGTTTTTGTAATCTGTCACTTCTTCAAGAGTGTTGCCTTCAAAGTAGAACTTATGTTGCTTATGTTTTCTTTTGCTAGAAAAAATTACCACTTTCATCTTGCTAGTATCGACTTGCATTCCCACTGTACTACAAAAGTGCTCAAGGGAAATTAAGTGTTTTTGCATTCCAAGGGAGGATTTAGCAATCAGAATAAGGTCATCTGCATACAAAAGAAGCCTTATCACAAAGTCACCCA
>JASDQU011246840.1:15228-25854 GCA_032191745.1 Picea mariana | reverse complement strand
TCAACAGGTTGAGTTTTGGGTTTTTTCTGTTGTGGGAGTTTTTGCTTAGCCTTTCCTTTTCCCTTTTTATTTCTTCCAAGTTGTTGATATTTACCATTGGTTGTGGACTAGACCATATCAATCTCAGAAATTTTACCAGGAGTAGTAGCAGGAGCTGAAGTGTTTTGAGTGGTAATGGTAGGAGTATTCTTAGGGTTAGATTGACTAGAAATTTTACCTGTATAGTCCTTGGTAAAAGAACCCACCACACTATTGGAGATGTGAGATTTTGTAGGAGGTAAAATAGTTGTATTAGTCTATGGATTAGGAGCATGCAGAATTAGATCATATAACATTCCAGATTGTGAATAAACAAGGTACAAATACTGAGCACGAGCGATAGATTTCTCCTTGGTTACAGTGCCACCCATAAGAGGTAATAATGACTTAGTAAACCAATATTCCAACAATTAGTTTGGTATACAATATTTAATCAAACAACGTCGTCGTCTCCATTCATTGATATGATCGGAAATATGAGTCAATGTCGAATGTCGTAATGAGGTTAAAAGTGTTATACTAGTTTCATAATGAATGGGTAGTTGGAAGTGAGACAAAAAAGATATTTACAACAAATTGAAGTCTTGAAATGTTCCCTTGCTCTAATTCTATATATCACTTAGAAGCACTCCTAGTAAGAGTTCACTTGAAAAGAAGTAAATGGATAGAATCATCATTTAAGGAATTTGAAGAACACCACAAATGATAATTCATGACGTAATTTCACAGGTCTTCTCCAATTTTTCCATCAAACTTTGGAATATCACTTGGTAACTTGGAAAGGATAAGAATCCAAAAAGGAGAACGAAAAATGGGATAATTCATTATCCGTGATAAGTCGAGTAATTCTGGTGTTTCCAGGAATGGTAAATTTTGATTAAAAGCAAGTTGTTGAAATGTGGGATATTGGTAAGAAGCATAAGGATTATCTCTCAGGGAAGGAGGATATACCTGTTGAGAACACGCAAGTGCTACAAACATATGAGTTCCACTAGGATGGTAAACCTAATAGGTTAGTCCTATAACCATTTGTGTACCAGTAGCATGCTTTTAAGGAGTATATGCATGGAAAGGTTGGCCAATAGGAACTTGAGTTCCACTAGCCCCATTGTCTTGAGGTAAATTTGATAGAGTGCTTTCCATTCTGGGGAATGAAGCACCACTAAATATTTGGGTACCAGTGGGTTGCATAAATCCTAATTGAGAGGGTCCTCTAGTGGTGTTTCCTATAGAAGGTTTCTAACCAACAGGAGGTTTTTGACCAGGAGGAAGCTATTGACTAAGAATATGATGTTGACCAAGAGGAAGTTGTTGACCAAGAGGATTTTTTTTACCAAAAGGGGGATAATTTCCAGAAGTGTAATTTCCAATAGGATTTTGTTGTCCAAAAGGAGGGTTTATCCCAGCTAACGAAGGTTTACACAATGTTTATCACTGATGGGTTTACACAATCAGTGATGCATCATCCAAGAGATCAAGGCTATCTCTCCTCTTTAGCTTCTTTAGGGCTTTTCTTAGCCTCTTGTTCATATTTTTTCCTAACTTCAGAATCACTACAGTTGAATTGTGTTTTAAACTCCAAAATCTCAACACTACAAATTTGAGACCCTTAATATAGATTTATGTTCATTGGAGGAAAGATGCATAAGTTTAAACACATATTTCACATATAGTGAACCTACAAATATAGAGAAGCAAGTGCATATCAATATGGTCCATAAGGAAATAAAGTTTTGAGGCAAACAATTACCTTCTTGTCTCTAGATATTTCTAGAGGAGAAGAATGCCAAAACACAAAATGGGAGAAAAATGTAGATATCATGAAGATATTTTCCATGTAAGAACAAAATTAAGCGGGAAGTACAGCTTGAATTTTGCAAGGCAAGATCATTACACTACTTGTGCAATAAATAAAAAACTAATACACATATTCTTGAATCATACAACTCAACCATGTTGAGAAGTTTATAAATAAGATAGATATGTATTTTGGGCTTGCATTGAAATATGGAACAAGAATAGATGTCTGAAACAAAAAATCACTATGTTGTGCATGCAAGAAAATGTAAATTCTAGTGGAAATTTTTAGCTGCGCAACAACTTGTATTTCCGTGTAAATTTGTGTGTATTGGAAAGGGAAAATGCAACAATCTAATCTAGGAATACCTTATCCCAATTCAAGAGGTCACTTTAATATACATAAGGTTCTCGTAGTTTTTTAGAAACACTTCTATTGGTCTCACACTTATGCAAACATGGATAAATACATGAAGGCCTTTGTTTCTTGCACAATAAAAAACTGGCCAATAGCTCAACTAACTCTATTTGACTTTGACAAGAATTAAATATCACCAAATACACATGGAAGAAACTAATGTAACCCCATGACACTTAATTGCATCATAAAAATTCATTATAATTCGAATTACATCAGTGGGAATCAACTTGGACAAAGCAAATTAAAAAACTATCATATTTCCCAGAATCGCAGCATCAATAAAAAATGCAGCACCAACCTTGGAGAGGACTTTTGAAAGCCTTCCGCTACTCCAAATCCAGCTCTGAAAATATCAATGGAAACATAAGGGTATATAATTTTCATTAGACACCTCAAGAAAATAAAATGGAAAAATTTGACATAGAAAAATATGTTTTCCCAAAGTTACTCCCAGAAGTGCAGCGAAGGTCTTGAAAAAGTGGCAGAGACCTGTTTTTTATCATGTTTTTTGAATCTTTCTTCAACACTGTGATATGAAATTGCCAAAAGAGTATATATATGTGAATTAAAGGTCAATACCTATCCAAGCATGTAACTTTTTCATCATTTATATCCTCTGAGAGAAAGCGCAATGTGGCCATGTTGCGCTTTTGTACCTCAAAACTGTCAAAATACTAAAATTTTCAAAAATTGTCAAAACTCCTTGCAATTTGTTTCTGGGAATCCTTGTGTGATGGGTTTACACAATAATAGATGCATCATCCAAGATATCAAGTCCATCTATCCTCTTTAGCTTATTTAGGGATTTCCTTAGCCTCTTGTTCATATTTTTTCCTAAATTCATAATCACTACAATTGAATTGTGTTTTAAACTCCAAAATCTCAACACTGCAAAGTTGAGACCCATAATATAGATTTATGTTCATTGGAGGAAATATTCATAATTTTAAACACATATTTCACATATATTGAACCTACAAATATTCAGAAGAAAGTGCATATCAATATGGTCCATAAGGAAATAAGGTTTTGAGGCAAACAATTACCTTCTTGTCTCTAGATATTGCTAGAAGAGAACAATGCCAAAACACCAAATGAGAGAAAAATGTAGAGATCATGAAGAGATTTTCCATGTAATAATAAAATTAAGCGGGAAGTACAGTTTCAATTTTGCAAGGCAAGATCATTACACTACTTGTGCAATAAATCAAAAACTAATACACATATTCTCTAATCATACAACTCAACCATGTTGAGAAGTTTATAAATAATATAGATATGTATTTTGGACTTGCATTGAAATATGGAAAAATAATCGATGACTGAAACAAAAAACCACTATGTTCTATATGTAAGAAAATGTAAATTCTAGTGGAAATTTCTAGTTGCACAACAACTTGTATTTCCATGTAAATTTGTGTGTACTAGAAAGGGAAAATGGAACAATCTAATCTAGGAATACCTTATCCCAATTCAAGAGGTCACTTTGAGATACACAAGGCTCTCGTAGTTTTGTAGAAACACTTCTGTTAGTCCCACCCTTGTGCAAACATGGATAAATACACAAAGTCATTTGTTTCTTGCACAATAAAAAACTAGCCAATAGCTCAACTAACTCAATTTGACTTTGAAAAGCATTAAATATCACCAAATCCTCATGGAAAAAACTAATTTAACCCCATGAAACTTAATTACATCATATAAATTCACTATAAGTCGAATTACATTAGTGGGAATCAACTTTGACAAAGCAAATTCAAAAACTGTCATATTTCCTAGAAACGCAACATCAATAAAAAACATAGAGCCAACCTTGGAGAGGACTTTTGAAAGCCTTCCACTACTCCAAATATAGCTATGAAAGGCTCAATGAAAACCTGAGGGTATATAGTTTTTATTAGACACCTCAAGAAAATCAAATGGATACCTTTTTATAGAGAAAAATATGTTTTCCCAAAGTTAATCCCAGAAGCGCAACGAAGGTTTTGAAAAAGTGGCAGAGACCTGTCTTTTATCATGTTTTTTGGATTTTTCTTCAACAATGTGATCTGAAATTTCCAACAGAGTATATATTTTTGAAGTACATTTCAATAAATATTCAAGAATGTAAATTTTTCATCAATTATATCCTCTAAGAGGAAGTGCAGCGTTGCCACGCTTCTCTTCTGTACATCAAAACTATCAAAATACCAAAAATTTCAAAAATTGTCAAAATTCCTTGCAATTTGTTTCTGGGAATCCTTGTGTGATGGGTTTACACAATCAGTGATGCATCATCCAAGAGAACAAGTATATATCTCCTATTTATCTTATTTAGGTATTTCCTCGGCCTCTTTTTCATGTTTTTGAGCCTAGTTTTGCAAATCAGGTTCCTGGTGAAATAATGTCTCGCCATGTTTCTTTGTAGCTTGGTGTCTTTGTTGGAACTCTTAAATAGATTCTCCAAGTATTGGTTTACTCTCCCAGGAAAATACTCCTTGCGCTTATCAATCTCATCACTTATAGAGTGAACATGGTTTTCCTTTACTGGCTCCTTGCCTTCCACCTGCTCTTCTAAACCAATCAATGTTTTACCTTTGTATTTTGCCTTGTTGGATGATGGATGACATGGTTAGGTATTTTGATGCATTGAATTCAACTTCAAAATTCTTTTCTCTTGATTTAGTAATGCCACCATGTGATTTGCCTTTGCAAGATCATCCTTTAACTCTTGTATTTGTTCTTGTTTCTCTTTGATGATTTGTTCATTTGATTTGTCTGCATGGTCAAACATATCTTGCTCATGAGGCATATCCTCCTAAAAATGTTGCAATGGGAAGTCATATGCATGCCTAGGTGACTGCTCCAATTCTCCCCAAACTTGTTCCACCGTATTATCCTCGGGCATTTGCCTAGTTTGTGCCCTAGTCAACATTCTGGGTGTAGACATCTTCTTGGTGCTCTCAGGGGAATAAACCAATTTTTTCAATTTCTGGTAAGTCTGTGTAATCTCTACCACATGTGTATTTATAGTTGAGAGCCTGTTGTATGAGCCAATCTCATGTGGCCTTGGTGGTGCTAATGAAGTGTTTTTACTGTTGGGTTGACTAGCAGCAGGCAGAATAAAAATTGACCGGATGAAATCCTCCCAAGGCATGTTGATTTCTGAAAGTTTTTGGATAACCATGACCTTTACCAAACCATGATGAAACAAATTTGTTTTGTGATATTTCACTTTGCTTTGTACCTTTTCTATCATTTTGACCAGGCTTTTGAATAAGTAATGAGGCAAGTTAAGTGGCTTGATAGCAGTGAAATGCATCAACATCCTTATGTGATATTGGTACAGTCTTGAAAATCTCCCTTAACATGTAAAGTATTTCATGATAATCTTCATCATCGGGGCATATCTATCTAGAAACTATTTGACGGGAAAAATATGAGTTGGAGTATCTTTATAGTGTGGTTTCAGGAAAACCTTGTAATTTTCAATGTCCAAATCCATTCCTTTAAATTAGATTTCTCCATGATTGTGAATACCTGTAGCTTTGGAAATGAAATCTATGGAAATATTGAAGTCTATCCCTGCAATTTTGGTCTTATCCTTCTTGAAATTGGTGGCAAAGAAAATGGTCAATTTATCATGGCATCTGACCTCTTGAATTCTTTCACAAAACCCTAGGCAACCAGCATCTTTAAATAATTTCTTAATGAAAGGTGAGGCCATGATTTCTCTTATATGTGTTGGTTCATACCTGGACACTTGCCCACCCTTATTGTACCTCCTTTTCTGAGTATCATTGCTTCCAGTTCCCATGATGTGAAAATCCTGATTTTCAATGGGAAAGGGAAGGGGTAAGGTATAATTTCTGGAAACAGGGGATAAGGGACAGTCTAGTAGATGGAGGGAAAGTAGTGGTTAGTTTTTGTCTAAACTCTTGGGGAAATTGTGTAGAGTAGGGATTGGTGTTATTGAGTGTAGGTGAGGGCGTTTAAGCACAGGATGAGAGTTTGTATAACAAAAAATGGAAAAATATGGCTGAAAGATTAAGATGAAGCAAAACCCTAGGAGATGGTTTTTTACTAAGCTGTATGAAGAAAATGAAAAAAAGAAGGCTAAAGGTGGTGTGAATATGGCCCACTTACTTGTTAATGACAAGCTGGACATGTGACCTAGTGAAGAAAACCTCTTCAATGAATTACTTTGCTTCATTTTCAAAAGTGCAACACTTCTATCAGACGCGTAGCGAGCGCTGCCAAAAACGTAGCGTGGGCTTCCAAAAATG
This sequence comes from Picea mariana, assembly GCA_032191745.1. Classification (NCBI taxonomy): domain Eukaryota; kingdom Viridiplantae; phylum Streptophyta; class Pinopsida; order Pinales; family Pinaceae; genus Picea; species Picea mariana. Next base: position 19,332 of record JASDQU011246840.1, on the reverse strand, counting down.
CAGCGTGGGATGTGAATAAGTGTTTTGATGGCTAATTTAGGTGTTATAATGGCTGATATGGTCCTTGATGGTAAATAGGACTTTAAGAACACTAAAATGACGATTGAATATACCACTAGCACAGCCGCTAACTCGCGGCTGAGAACACCGAAAGGGCGGACAGCTAAAATCCGTGGCTAAAATGAAACGCATAGGCAGCTAGAAAATGAAACATCAGGACAATTGAAGAAATTTAAATGGTAATCTGAAAGGTTAATCATTTAAATGTGGCTATCATATAGTGTTACAGTAATTTCTTAATATGATTAGGTAAATGTTAAAAAGTAAATAGGGTAACAGATGCATTCAGAAATACAAGGAAGTTATGAAGAGTAAATCACATTCATTGATTTGGGAGGATGACTAAGAATATGCTAGCATCTTTAATTGTTAATCATCAGATTAGAATTTTAGATTAAAAGCTGATTAATTGTGCTCATTGTCAATAGGTATACGCCTTTCGGCGTAAAGATGGCCTTTTAATATCTTTAAAAAGTTGATTTTCCTTTGAGTAATAGAGTGATATTATGTGATGTGACTGCAACATGATTTTCTTATGTGGAACATCACCTTACCTTTATATCAACATGTCCTTAAGGTGATAATTCCCATGGTAGTGACCCAAGTGATGAATATGACTCACTTTAATTATTTATGACTAACCTTATAATGATATATTGAAAAAATGAATTCTAATCCATGACCTAGATGATGATGACCATGAACATGTGGAGGGATTAGCATTGACTTAAACATGCTAAGAAATGACCAAATTGTATTTGGAAATTTGTTTGAAAATTTGGTTTAGGACCTTATTAACTTTGAGGAAAACAAGCAATCCAAGAGGAAAATATGTAGTTAGACTTCCTATAGCTTATAGGACACTAACACACATCTCTATTCAATCCCAGACAACCACGAGAGTCTATCTTTGTGAATTTTATAATAGGCCTACCAACAACATGAAAAAACCATGATGCAGTGTCTATTGTCATTGATAGGTTCTCGAAGATGGTAGTACTTGCACCTTGCAAGAAAATTGAGTTTACAAAAGACATAACAAAGGTTTTTTTGAAAACATATGGGTCAACTTTGAAGCACCAACATACATTGTGTCATGCCATGAACCTAAGTTAATCAACATTTTTTGGAAATCACTCTAGAACATGTTAGACACAAGGATTGATATGTCCATAGTCTTTCACTTGCAAAATGATGGGAAAGAAAAAAATTTGAACCAAACTATTGTTTTCCCACTGTGCATGTACAATCATAGGCACACTCACATTTGGGATGAAAAACTTGCTTTCATTTAGCACAATTACAACATAGCTTAGCATAACTCCAAACAATGAAATTATTTAGAAGTCATTAGGTTTTCAAAATAAAAATTTGGTCACTCGCTAGTGTGTCTAGGTCTATTACTGCTCCTTTCAAAAAATTTCATGTTCTGATCATTGCCATCACTCAGTGGGATGTGTCATAAATGTATTGTTTAGACATCTTTTTTCCAAACTGATTGTGGCCAATCAGAGATGAAACTTGAGAAACTGGAGGAGGTTTGATGTAGCATTTGCCCTTGCATCCACACAGGCAAAATATTCCCATCCTCAAACTGACACCGACCCTTACCATCCCTTAATGCACCTGGCCATCCCTTACCTATGAAGCAAGAAATAAACAGGATCACCTAAGATGATATATACATACAATATATTTAGGTCAATTAGATAGACCCCTTGAGCGAGTTACATCTAAATATGGCCTTTTATGTAGAGAATTTTATGGATTTGAGAGGAACACTCATTGTTTGGTCCTTATATACTCGCCATCACTTAATTCATTGTCTTTTCATTCCCTTGGCTAGTTCAGTGTGGGTTCACATAAATTTAGAGTGGAGGCAAAGCACCAAATTTATTGGGTGAATAGGATTTGCGAGTTGTGCCATGTATGAGAGGTAAAGACCGAGGAGTACTTCATATTGCATTATCCCATTTATTGTGATATCCAAGAACACTTTCATTTTTTGTTCAAGGAGTCACGAACACTCTAATGTTTCTTTCAATACTTGGACTAGAGATGCCTAACACTATACATGAAGGAGGCCCTTAGATTCTATTCTTAGACTATTGGGCCCTCTCCTAGACCATTCTCCACCCAGATGATCACTTCCTTCTTTGAGGTGGTCCCTTATGCTAGGGGTACCAAGAGACAAATTGATAGCAAAGTTACTTCATCTTTTAGATCAGTGAGGCCCATTTTTGAATCCCAGAGATCCCAATGATTATGCTGTTCCATTTCCCACACCAGTGGTCAGACAAGGTCACCTAGGCTTTGATGACAGATAACCTCTTCCAAGAAGCAACACAATATGCAAACCAAATTCTCTTCCATCTTCTCTTCCAGATAGGCTTCTATCCAGAGTTTCCTCCATTTGGTTTTATATTTTCAAGGAGCTAGCCCTAGTGCTATTTCTATCCTCTATCTTGGTTTATTTTTTCTTGCCTCCTGGATCAGATTTTCGTTAGTGGTATAGGTATTTGTATCTTTTCTTGGCTTAGATCAATACTTTTCTTTACTTTCTGCATCTTACTTTCTTTAGGAGCCATTTTTGTCCTCTTACTTTGTATTAACACTATTGTACTCAATGGTCCCATTGACCAAATTGTGTGGTCATTCTTTGTACATCAATACAATTATCTTAACTTGTCACTAACAAATCATCCCATAGTTTCTTAAAAGTGGGTAACTTTTGAGTACAAATACATTGAAAAAAGTAATGTCACGATGGACCAAATCCATTCAGAGTGATCTGAACTAGCTCACTCTCATCAAAATATTCTCCAATGATAGTGAGTTGATATCTCAACTTTGTGATCTTCATTAGATAGCTCAGTATAGTGTCAGTCTTTCTCATGCGAGCACTAGTGAGTTTGATCTTGAGAATAATTTTACAAGACAGATTGACACTCTGTTACAACATTACAAGGGAATTAGATAGATTGACACTCTGTTACAACATTACAAGGGCATTAGACTCTGCAGTGTGCATTTCCACTTTACCTAGTTGGAAGCGCCCTACAACATGTGATGCTCTTGGAGACCAAACCTGTCCATTGTTGCAACCACTAAATGCACACTTGAACAAATATACTAGAAACAAAAGAAATCAAATCAACAAGTTATCCCAAGTGCAGATTGCCTATCTCAAATTCTCAAGCCAATAACAACCTTCTAGTCACTGTAAAATCTTGGGCATATCACCCAACAACCTATCACAGGTCTGGATCTACTTCACTTAGTAAGGTTCATGCATTACACACATTTAAATCCTTCGCAACTCCCTCTCATAGGCAGAAGTGCATTCCATACATTGATCTGGAGGATTTCAATGAATGTACTCTAATACCATGTTAAGTTTCAAACCATCGTATGCAGATTCTGCACTTAGAAAAATAACCCTTCACCTAGGTATCTTAAAAATTGAAAACTTCCATCAAAACTACAAATCTGAGCTACAATAATCTACAAACATGTACTGCTGGAAATTATGAATATTTGAAACACTCTAAATAGAACCACTTAAAACTACATCTGTATTCTATTTCAAACTGCAAAGAAGAAAATTACAATGCATAAGCTCAAAACTAAAACTCTCCAACTAATATATTGGTGCATCTTTCATCTTCTTTATATCTTGGTAAGATAGGGAAATGCAATGTATCCAGGCACATGCATGAAGTGCCCCTAACTGACATAGTCAAACATAACCCAAATCATCTCAACTAGTGTGCCCCCTTACAAATAAATATTTGCCAGGGATAATGTACCTCCTACTGGATATAAACAATAACATTCAAACCTATTGTTGCCTCCTATAGATCTATGCAGATTAGAAAGTCTCATGTTGTGCCCTAGATGTCATACGGATCCACACCCTTCTTTAAAGATAGTAGTAAGTAAATGCATGCTACAGTTGATAAAGCAAACTCTAGCTAACTGGAATGTTAAATCTAAACAACAGTTATAAATATAGGAAAATGATGAGACTAGTGCATACATGCA
>JASDQU011246840.1:0-15178 GCA_032191745.1 Picea mariana | reverse complement strand
CACACCCTTCTTTAAAGATAGTAGTAAGTAAATGCATGCTACAGTTGATAAAGCAAACTCTAGCTAACTGGAATGTTAAATCTAAACAACAGTTATAAATATAGGAAAATGATGAGACTAGTGCATACATGCATCCTTACTTTCTCATTGTCTGTCATTTCAACACACTTCCCAAAGGAGACTAGTGTTGCACCATCACTATGCTCTCTCTCTGCTGCGCACAAGAAACTAAGAAGACAGATTTGTTGTTCCATCAAAGATCTACTATGTATGCTAGCTACACCCAGTTGTAGGATAATGCTAACCTAGTATCCAAGTAAACTCTATCAATCCAGGTTCAAATTTTTTCATCTCCCTCTTGGACCTTTATTTTTACCTTTTTGAGTAGCCAATGGGATTCTAATCCCACTATACATTCCTCCTCTAGGATTACTCTTTTGTAGATCTTACTACTACATTCTACTTAATTCAACATAGGAATAATTCATAGGGCTACCCATTAACATAGGAATAATTCCATGGTTTAGATTTAAATTCTATGAAGATAAGAGCAATGATTGAGTAAGAATAGCTTCAGAAATATTTTTTGACAATTCATGGAATAAGCCAAGATATACTTTAATGGTGATCATCAACAACAAATTTAAGTTGAAAGGCATAAAAGAAATGGATTTTTACTCTGAAAATAAAACAGGGTATATATTTCATATTTCCACTAAGGAAAGAGTTACAAATATCTCAACTATTGAATTGTTGACATTGACAAATTACATGATGTACCTTTGTTTTAGATAGATGAAATTGATAGCTGAGAAAGTCTATTCCAAATCTTATCTCTTTTCCAAAAGCAAAATCCATTGAGGGAAATAGTAGTAAAGATGTTGAAGATGGTATCAATGTTAAATTACAAGGGAGGAGTCTTTTGGTGTGATGCATATTATGGTTGCTTGTCTTGAGCTAAATAAGTCTTCTAGAGGCATCAATGTCTTATTTTAGTAGTAACATGGAAGAATATGGTGTTAAAAGGTGTTCTCCAGAGATGGATAACAAATTCCTCGACTCTTTAAGTAAGATGGACCAAGCTAGGGAGATATCAGAAGCCCGTGTACATAACTTCCATCAATGATTGATTCAATGCGAATGTGGCCTTGTGATCAATCCACAAACATAAAAACAACCATGTCAAGGGGGAAAGCAACAACAATTTGTTTTGCAATTGGGAAAGATGGACCCCTGAGTTTATCTTGGCATGATATACAATGAGAAAATATTTAGAATCTATAGTATTTGTTATCTGTGCGAGAAGTATCATGGATACCATGAGATTATTAATATAAGCAATGTAAAATATTTCTTATTTAGAATTTTTATATAATCATTGTTTTTCCTTGCAAACATTAGGATTGTAACACCATTTGAATGATATCCCAATGGACCATGTCTTTACAAATTCAATCAAATTTACAAACTTCAATGTGATTCTTTTCTAAAACAAATACGAACAATAGTTTCTTGAACTTGATCATTTTTTTTGAAGTTGAATGTCCTTTTCCTTTAATTCTTGATTTGTCTATATTTTTAACTTTTAGTCTTGAATCTTTTGTGGCCATATTTGAATTTCTTGGAAAACATGTTGAATACTTTTGGAAGGCTATAGTTTCATAAGGCCATTTCTCTCAATGCTTTCAACAATCTTATTGGACTAGACAACCGTTCATCCAATTTTTGTATGTAAACCTGAGGGTTAGGGTTGGCTATTTTCTTGAGTTAGGAAATTATTACTCACATGTGATATATCTAGGAAATACTCTATATTCTTGGATCCATTATTAGATCACAACCATGTTTCACCAGTTTTATTTGAAGTTGAACATTTAGATTAGTAGAAAAACAAATTTACAAATACATAAATGAATCTTCCCATACCAAATAAACTAGCTCAAAAAACATCATCCTTCTAAGCATTGGAAAAATGTAAATTAATCCCAACATCAACACCATTATCCTCAATAATGAAAATGAAAATGAAAATCTGCACTCCCCAAGTCTATCGATGTTATATTCATCAATTAGGAATAGAATGGAAAAAATTAAACTCCCCAAAAAATATGCTAGACTTGGGATCATCTTATAGTCATCTAATTCAACCATTATACAAAAACTCATCAAATATTGGCTAGAAATTTAGTAATAAATTTAGGGAAGCAATTGATAACTTAGAGCAGAATACATTTTTTTCATTGGAAAAAATGTAATTTTATTCATATTAAGATAGAATTACATTTATGCATTTAAACATTCCTGTCATGTTAAAAAAAGAGAGGGAAATAACTACTTCCCATATGGAATTTTCTTGATAGTATAGAATATTACAAATGTTGGCTTCCACAAGGGAGAAAAAAACTAGTCTCTGAACAACACTTGGAGTTCTAAACTTAGGTTTATCAAAAAGGATTTAACAATTTTCCATATAAATAATCAAAATAAACCAATAATCCTCCTAAATCCCCATTACATCAACATCAATATATACTCCTCCATCCAGAATAAGCTCAAAACAAAGTGGGATGAAAATATGCAGAGTGTTGGCTATCATTAAGCTCTTGAATATGCCACTGTCCATTCTCCAATTGTAGACTAGCCTTTGAAAGTCCATCTGATTTTCCATTTATTTACCTGTACATGTGATGAAAAGAGGTTGAGTTAAAACACTTGTATTTCATCATATATTGGCCTAGAAATGTAGTAATAAATAACAAGTAATACAAATTATGTGAAAAAATCTTAGTGAACAAAATCATACCTTCTTTTGTCAAAATAAATTGAAGTAGGAAATTTCAAAATTAGTTCTAAAATATAGAGATCACAACTAAGATCAAAAGAGTTTCCTAACATATGGTTGGAGAGGATTCACCTTGTGTCATGTTCTTCTAATTTCTAATGTATGGGGATGAACACACATTTTGCACTTGATGTTCTTCTCTCGTCTTTTACCAATCTGTCCGAAAGAAATCATTAATATGTAAGTAATAAACTATGTTTATAAAATGAAGAAACATACATAAACTATCAAATTCTCACCCTTTTTCCATTGTGAATAAAATATAAGTCTTCCTCAAGGCTCAATTCCTCTTCGAATTCAAGGTGTCTTCTAACTTCAAACAAATTCTAGTTTTCTTTCATGTACAATGTTTTCAAATGTGCACCATCCTTCAAAACATCAATGGATATTAGAGGAGAATGAGTGCCATTGTCACTGTCTCTCTCTATTGGCATCCAAATCCAATCCATGTTCTCCCTTATCTACCTAAAACGTTGAAAATTAAAACAAACATAGAGAGTTTGTCTTGGTATTGAATATCTATAGGTTAACGAGAATGAAAAAATAGTTAGAAAGTGATGTCAAACATTGTGAAATTCAAAGAAAAGGAAAAACCAAAATTGTAAAACATTACCTAAAACGAAGTGTCTCTACACTCAACACACATTTTAATTGCTCTCCATTCACAAGATGTAATCTTGTATTCCATCCATAGTAAAATAAGTTGGATAATAACATGTCAGAGGGGTTTGTGCAAGAATATGTCCTCTTAGTCATTCGAATAGAGTCCTCTTCCTTGAACACTTAAAAAAAAATAAAAATGGTAAGTGAATACCAAAATTATCACATGCACCGCCCTTCTCCCGCATACCAGATTGAATTTCAAGAACTAATTTTGAACGTATGCAATCAATTAATGTTGGATTAGAATTTGGTAAGCCAATTTCATGAAGGGCAGATAACTTGCCTTATTCAATTCGTCCAACCCTTTTACTAATTGGAAGAAAGTCTTATAAAACCAAACCCCTTCTTCCCTCAATGACATGGAATTCTTTCCCTCATAGAGTATCTCTCCTATTTGCGAATGGAAAACACGTAAAATACTGGTAATGCTCTCCACGGGCTACCATTCTTCAAAATAAAAAAATACACAAAGCTACACATAAAAAATATAAACCACATTAAGTATCCATCTAATCTAGGGAATTCATATTTTAATACTCAAATCCAAAACTAAAAACAAAATGAAAAAAAACTTCAATGCTTGCAAAGTGACGAGCCCTTACAATTTAGTCAAATTTGAGAAAAATTTTCTTGTTTGGCAAAAAACTCTTTGAGTATGTCCTTTCGATCATACACATGATCTATAAGCACCTTCTTCACCTTTTCACCATGTTGGCTGCACTTAAATTCCCTTACTACACCTTTCCAATGACATTTTAAATCGTCTAGTCTTCTTTTTTTTGCCCAAATTTGATTCCTTGATGGTTGCAAAGTAACCCAAGATCCAATGGACACCCGTAATGTGATCCACTTACCCAGTTCACCCTTTGTATTCTCAACTATAATATTTTCTAGCTTTCCTAAAGATCTACGAGTGCCCATTTCACTGGAAGAAAAATACCAAGGATCCATAGGAAAAAGTTAACAAGAAATTCAATTCAACAACATTTCAAATTAACTAAAATGGAATTCCTATATTTGCTTTTATGGGATTTTTGTATGGGAATCAAATAAAATCATCGGCAACAAAATTAAACAAGATTATAGAAATGCTACACTGAACAACAATGTAAACAACATAATTGAACAAGAAGGATAGTTTATTACTCTGTAGTATCGTGATATTCATTCTTGCTACATTTCTTTCAACATTAAAATCAACTCTTGAAATTTTTTTTTATTCTTATCAATCCACCTTCAATAGAAAAATTTTAAGCAATAAATTCAAAACACTTCTCAAGACTCCTTTCCCCTTACATCCATTAATGTATAAATATGCATTGGCATCAAAGGTTGTTCCACATTGAGAACCATCATAGAAGGAAAATGAAATCTCCTTATAAATGAAGTAGCATCCTATACCTCTTGAACAAGTGGAAGTAATGAGTCAGAGAGATTCATCATTTGCTTTGTAGTGAACACAACAACAAGGATCATGAATCCCCTTATCTTTTAGGTTTTTTTATTGGGAATTTTAGAAAGGTTAGGCTGAAATACCTAATCCAAAAGTAGGAGCTACAGGACCTCTGTAATCAACAAACACTACCCAGAAAATCCTAACATCCTTATAACTGGAAAGAACAACAAGGAACACTAATTTTATAAATTGATTAGAGAGGGAGTAGTGATAGGGCTTGAATCAGAAAACAATAGGTAGGATACAGATGAAATAGGTCTTTAAAAAGGTAGGATAGGGCTTGAAACTGGCTGGAAATAAGTTATAAAACCACAATCTATAATATTTAGAGATGACTCAAGTGTTTTTTTATAGCAGCAGGATCAACAAAGCCTTGGGATTCTCCTAAAAGTGATTTTTTTCATACTTCTATTTGGAAGCAATGATGAGTTTGTGATAGTAGGCACATACCTTGGCCAAATCTAGTTATTTATCCTAGCAACAAGAGAAATGATAGCAGTCAGTGTTGAGGGGGAAAAAATCTTTAAAGGAGTTTTGTTGTGCCAAGCCTAATGGGATTATCCTGTAGGACCAACTTGGAATCCAAATGGAGTGAACGTTACATAATTTATGGCAAATAGTTCCTCATTTGTTCCAGTTGCACCAAATACTTTTCCTCGAGATACTTCGTTTCCACTACCTAGACCATTCCCTATTTCCATAGATGGTACAAGTGGCCATAAAGCTTGCATGAATGTAGTATTTCAAGAGACCAAGATGAGAGAACATGTAACTGTAGGTATTAAAAAGGTAACACACTAAGAGCTCACATGATGACAAAGAATCACCTAGAAGGGAAGAATTCTCCATGATTAGCTTGCTCCTTTCTATTGCATTGGAGCCCGATAACTTTAATGACTTTACTGTACAAAAAGAATCTCGGGATAACTATTTATGAGTTCGAACTCATAACCTATTGGAGGAGTATTAAAGGAGGCCCTATAATACTAGCGCAGTTGTAGGAAAAACTCAAGTAGGTTCAATAAATATGTTTGTCTAAACTAGTGCACCTAATCCACAGGGATTGAAACCAATTACTGCAATGAAACCTAGGGATGGTTTTCCACATTTGTGGATGGACACCCTAGTAAACATGTGTAATATCCCTAGGGTTTTAGGGATTTGAAAAAAGAGTTAGGTCCACCACAAAAAAGAAAGTTTGGTTAGTCTTCCACAAAGTAATTTCATCCACAAACAATAAGAAAATGTATTCAAGTAATTCTAGGGAAGAACCGATGCTTAGGTACCATAACATCATCAAAATTATACAATATATGATATCCGTAATATTAAACCAACAATGACACCATTAAACGATATCCATATCATCAGTAAAGAGTATCCCAACACATTATTCAAACCATCAATGTTTAGTACCGACAGTAGCAGTATTAAACCAACAATAAACCCCCCTTAGGGTTGTTGTCACATAATCCAATTACCCGCAATTTCTTTGTTATTATAGCAGTAGATTGTAATATAAATACACCATAGTTAACCATAGTATCTACCACAACAATAAACAAATGAACCTATGCTTAAAGGACTCCTAGAAAAATTCAAGTCCTCCAAAATGCCCTCATTGTCCTTCTGTCAGCTCCCCTTTGTCCTTGGTATGCACTATGTTGTTAGTTATAGGGTTCATCCCTTCTTCAAGAAGCAATTGCAAGGTTCAAACCTCCTCTCAAGGGTTTCTAGGGCTGGAATGACACCTCAGAACCTCCTTTCAAAGATGGAACAACCCCACCAAACCCTCAAGCGACATCTACAAGGATTGTAGTAACCCCCAGCCTGTATGGTAGTGACAATGAATCTTCCTCTTATTAGCAACAAAGTGTGTATTTATAGCTGGTAAATTATGCTCCTTTAGTGAACCTTTTTGCAACCTCTAAACCTCTAAACAAGCTCATATAGGGATTTTACTTCTGTCCTAGCTGACCCCCTCTAAAGTGAAAACAATCTGAATATGACTCATTCCATCTTCGGAGTCATTGCATTTGATATAGTTGACTCAGTAGAATAAGACCAAAGCATCCAAACCTGAGAGGAGTAGCGGATGATTGGTTTGGTTCAATCCAAATAAATTAGGAAGTAGGCCGAGGGACCTCGTCTATGAACTAAAAAAGATAAACTTCTTTAAAAACCTGAAGGTGTCCAAGCAAAGTGGTAACACAAAAACGCGCCAAAGAATGTTGGTAATGTGAAGCATGTGAATGCATTAATATTTATTCAATACACTATTTCCTTCATTTGTTATAATTATTGGATAATGGGATAGCACAATAATTCAATGCTCAATAACCAAGACAATTTTAAATTTTGGGTAGCCGGGGCAAAGATTATGTGTAGAGTATACACAATATATTATTAAAAAATTGTGACTATCTCCAAATTATATAATAAAAAATTGTTTAAGACATGCACCTCTTTTAAATTTTGGAATATTTTAATTGGCTAATACATGATGACATGGAATTTGTATTAGGGTTGGTGGGACCATTTTTCAACCAAATTTCCCCTAATGAAGAAGGAGAGTGCCTCTTCCATTCATAGATGTGGGTAAAAGGCACCCCGCTATACTTCATCATTGATAGTGGTAGCTAGAAGAACCTCATCTCAGCAAATTTCAACAACAAGCTAGCCCTTTCGACAACCCCGCACCCACAACCCTACACCATTGTATGGCTCCACCAAGGAAGTGATCTCTACGTCACCCAACAGTGTCAACTGTTGTATGACAACAAGACCTTCAAAGATGAGGTATTATGTGATGTTTCTCCTCTCAAAGTTTGTAATGTTCTTTTGGGCCAACCTTATTTATGGAAACGTCATGTTTTATATGAGTCTAGGCCTCGTAGTATTATTATTACTTTGAACAAGAAATTTTACAAGATACATGACGCAGTGCCTCCTAGTGATATTTCCTTGATATTTACCAAGCAATACAGGAAGGTCATCTCTCAGACCGGGAAATTTATCTTCTTCGTGATTCGTTCTCAGAGTGAGTGAAATATCGCAGCCACATCCAGGGCCTCCAGACTGATCTCTCCACACAAATAAATAAAGTGGATAAGCTCGTGGAATAATACTAAGATATCTTCTCCTCTCCTACCGGGGTACCTCTGCACTTCCAAGTCAAGCATCCCATCAATTTGGCCCCATGCACACTGCTACCCAATGGGCTAGTCTATCGCCGCTCTCTATTAGAAAACAAGGAGATCAAGAGGCAGATCCAAGAAATGATCCAGAAGGGGCACATACATCCCAAGTCATCGTCTTATGGGAGCCCAATCATGATAGTGCAAAAGAAAGACAGTACCTGGTGACTATGCATTGATTACTGGGCCCTGAATAAAATCACAATCCAAAAATGGTACCTGATTCCCCAAATCGGCGACCTCCTTGATCAACTCACGGGGGCCACACACTTCAACAAGATTGATCTAAATTTTGGCTACCACCAGGTCCCAATAGAATAGACAGATGTATGGAAGACCACCTTTAAGTCAAAAGAAGGTCTTTTTGAATGGATGATCATGCCCTTTGGTTTGAAAAATGCTCCAAAAATGTTATGAGGATGATGGACGATATCCTATGACCTTTCACCAATAATTTTGTAGTGGTGTATTTGGATGACATCCTTATCTTCAACAAGACTTGGGTGGAACACTTGCAGCATATTCAGTAGGTTATGCACACCATGAGACATCACAAACTATATGAAAAATTGGAAAAATGCTCCTTTGGCATGGACAGGGTCCATTACTTAGGCTACATCGTTGATTGGAATGGTGTGAATGTGGATATATCCAATATCCAGGTCATCTATGGCTAGCCATCACCGAATACACTCATTGAAATTCGGAGCTTCTTGGGCCTCACCAATTTCTATCGCAGGTTTATCTTGGGCTTCTCTCATATCGCATGGGGTCTCAGCCAAGTAACTAGGGGTGGTGTTAAGGAAATATTTGTGTGGGGCGTGTCCCAAAAACAATCCTTTGATGACATGAAGTAGCATTTTTTCTCATCCCCGGTACTTTCAATACCAAACCTGCAACATCCCTTTGATATCAAGACAAATGGTTCAGACTATGTTGTGGGTGTTGGTCTCATTCAACACGGACACCCTGTTGCATATCATAGTGAGACACTATCAAATGTTTTCCGTAAGTACCCTACTTATGAAAAATAAATGTATTCCATTCGGCAAGCCTACCTCCAGTGGAGACATTACATTCTTGGGAAGGAGACAATCATCCACATTGATCACAAGCCACTATAGTTCATGCAGACCCAAGGAAAATTGCAGAATGACCGCCATCAGAAGTGGTCCACATACTTAAAATAGTAACACCTCAATATCAAGGATAAAATCAAAAGTACCACGGTGCTAGACTCTTGTGGGAACACGACCTTCAGATGGGCCCACCTCTATGAAACAGACCCTGAATTCTCCACCACCTACCAAATGTTGAGTGCCAACTCAGTGGTCGCTAATTTCCATCTTCAAGACGGGTTGTTGTTCCATCTAGAACATCTTTGTGTTCCATCAAGAGAGTGTGTGAAGATGATTTGGGAAGCTCACTACAGTTGGGTGGAAGGACACTTGGGCATTGAAACGATAGTGGAAGTGCTGCAAAAACATTTATATTGGTCGAAACTTTGATAGGATGTCAGAAAGTATATCAGGTCCTGCATCGTCTACACAATTTCCAAACCAACCACTAAGAAACAAGGCATGTACACCCCTCTGCCTACTACTGAAAGGTCATGGGAATCCATCTCAATGGACTACATTTCGGGCCTCCCATCCTCCAAGAGGGGAAATGACTGTGATTTGTGGTTTTTGATCGCTTTTCCAAGATGGCAATTCTAGCTGCCTGCAAGAAGAGAATCACAATAGAAGCCACTACCAAGCTCTTATTTGAACGAGTATGGGTACATTTTGGGATCCCACAAATCATTATCTCAGACCATGACAGTCGGTTCCTCAACACATTCTGGTTGATCCTATGGTCACTGCTGGATACCAATCTCACCAAATCCATTTCCTTCCACCCCCAGAAAGATGGTCAAATTGAGGTCGTCAATTGGATGATCGTACATATCCTGCGCATATACAATTAAAAACACCCCCGCACATGGTATGAGAGTCTTCCTTATTTCCATCATAGCTACAACCGAGCCCTGCATAGCTCAACTGGCCACATCCCCTTTCAGGTTGGGTTGGGATTCCAACCATTGGGCCCCATGGATGTTGCACTACCCCTGGTGACCACCTTGGTCGAATCGTCCCCTACTCCACCAAAAGCTGACAAAACCAACTAGTTCATTAAGTGGATCTATCACATCTGCTAACAGGTTCAAGATATTCAAAAAAAGTCTAATGCCAAGTATAAGCAACGCCATGATCAACATTGGGTACCACATTAGTTTTAAGTGGGAGAAAAATTTGGTTGAACTTGAAGAAAGAATGCCTTACAGGTCCCCATTGGAGGCTTTGCCTAGTCTGTTATGGGTCATACACCATCACCAAGGTTGTGGGTGACAATTCCTTTGAGCTCAAAATTCCCTCTTTCCTTGCCCTGCACCCAGTCTTCAATGTGACCCTACTTCGGCCATATTTCCCACCATTATTGGACACCTCAGAGATAATAGAGCAGTTGACACCAACAAAGATCAACCTTGACTGCATGAAATAGGCATCCAATGATCATATTTTGAACACACATATCAAGGGAACTTGACAACAAAGGATCCATCTTTATCAAGTTGTCATAGCAGGGAATCTTTGACACCAAGGCAAGTGGCTCACCTAGGGCCAAATTCAATAGAAATTTCCTCGTCTGATGGGGGAACTCAACGCAATGGATAAAATTTCTTCCTAATGAGGGAGGATTGATCCAGGTGGATATCGGTGGCCACCAACCTTTTCCAACTCGCTCAAAATAGTTTTCTGCAATTTTGGCAATTTAATATTTTTAGCAGTTTTTAACTTCTGGGGCCATTTTGAGGGCCTAAATGAAGGTTTTTCAGTATATAGGTTCTAACTAATAGGAAAATGCTCCGATTGAGCCCCCAAAATGAATATTCTCGATGATACCTTTCCAACGGGCTATCGTGCACCTAAAACAGAGATCGTATGCAAAAGTTACGACCCCGAGAAATTGATGTACTAACTTACCCAAACGGGGCCCACATGAATTTTGGCGCTTCATCTCCTAGGGTTATATTTTTGGATGTCTAGGGTTTTTGAAATTCATGTTTATTGTAAAAAGGCCTTCAGAGCCTCATTTCAATCATCTTCTTGTGAATGAGTGCAACCATCACATATCTTCTCAGAGATAAGTTATCACCATTCCAACAAGCTTGTTTTTCACTGCATTTTACAGTTTCAGCTTATTTCCTTATTGAATAGAAAACCAGTTTTACTGTATCTCTGTTATTCTAGGTTAAGAATCTTTTAATAATCTGTATTTATTTCATTCTACTCATAAAATACGGATCACCAATGCAAATGAATTATGATACATATAGTTCACATTAACATAAAGAAGAAGCCATATCACATAGATGTATCTAAACTAGAAGACAAAAAGCTATAAGATCACATGCATAAAGTAGCAAAATCACATGTATCTATGGAGTCAAATATCAGGTGCTTCTGATCCAACAAATTTCTTTAATATCAAAGAGAAATACAAAATGTGTTCAACAATCCTTATCTTACACACTTGCCAACCTTAAGCTCTCATAGCTTCATAAAATATATACAAAAATGTCTTCCTATCCTCCCAAAATTCAAATTCAGCTACCATCCTATGATAATGTTAACATTTACAATATATTTGGTTATAAAATATGAACAAACTACTAAGAAGGAGTCAAACTTGACTCTTTAATTTCACATAACAACTTGATTAAAACAAATCCTTGAGTCCCTAATATGATGCTCTCTACCCTTTCATTCAATGTGGACACGATGTCACACCTTGATGACTCATTCAAACTGATTTGAAGGCATTCTTGAAACTTTGTCATAGCTTCGTAACATGCTTGTTGCGCAACAACAACCTACAACAGAGACACAACATAGTTGTGCAACAATTTCTCTTTCTGCACTATTATTTCTTTTTCTGACCTAGGTTTATTTACAATGTTGTTTGATGGTAACAATAACTTCATAGTCATGGTAGGGTGCCCTAGAACCCCTTCCCTCCTTCAAAAAACACATTTTCCTATCAAACCTTAAAACCTTGATACATGTAAAACTGCCATGAAAGAGCTCACTTTACCTTCTGATTCATAAAATCCTTATGTTGATGCATTCAATGTATATCTCATTATCACTCTGAGATTCCCACTCAAAACTTTGACAAATAACTTCATACAACTACTTGAAATTGGATTGTTACAATTGCGCAATGTACCTGTTGCACAACTGTAAAATTTTCATTTACAGATCAAAACGAAGACTCCAATGCATAGTAGGGAAACAAAATGATCATGTATAATGATCCATAAAAAAAATACCATTGTGCACCAAAATTCCATGTTCAAATGTTTAGGGGATTTTGATAATAAGGGATAGGGATTTTTCTGCCGCTCATTGAAAAAAAGGAAAAATTGATGAATCCAACTCCAAGGAATCAAAGTTTTGTTGCTTCAACAAGAAAATCAAGCTTTCCCTTTCCCCTCTTGTCTGTCTCCAATTGCTGCAAGTTTTTTTTTAGGGTTCTGTTCTCTTTTCTCAAAATCAGATTTGTTGATATATGTTCTTTAGCTGTTTATGTAGAGGCATGATTCTTTTCACCATGAATATGGTGTTGTCTATTGCAGGCTCACAATCATCTAGGAGTTCTATACATTTCATATTTTCTTTTCTATTCTCCTCCCTCTACTAGATTATCATATATTGTGCTTCTCTCAGCTATTTTCTTAATCTTTTGAAAGTATGCTAACTATCATCACAAGTAGTGCTCTTATTTGCTGGAGGTTCTTCCCGAGTTTTCAACTTTATGCCTGAGGATCTGGTCAAAGGAACAATAGGTTTAGGTATTTCTTTCACTTATGGACTTTGATCCACTGCCTTTCATTTACCCTTTGTTTTTCAACTTGTTGGAGTTAAAGGAACTGATGTTTCACCTGTCACTCAGATATATTTCTTGGAGGTCTGTTCCAAATATTTTTTCTTCATTTCCCTATTTTCATGCTGCAACTATGCCATGAAAAAATGGGCTATCTTTGAACATTCTTGCAGCTCAATGATTAGGTTTTCTTTGTCATTAGGAAAGTATGTTTATGTGAAGGCTTTTGGATCTTCCTTAGGTGCTTTTGATGTGTGCATGGCAGGCATCCTTTTAGTTGTTGACCTAGTAAGTGGTTTTCTAGGAGCTATGACCTCTTCTGGGGGAAATTGGAGCTTTTTTCCCTTCCTTTTATCTTCTTGACTTACTGTAGGTTCCTTAGTTTGCTTTTCCCTCTTTTTGACAGAAATATCAGGGACATATGTGGTGGTAGTTTCTATAGATGAAGGTGTATCTCTCATGCTCTGAGGGATGATAAAATAATCAACTGATGTCTGTGATGATGCTACAAAATCTTCCCAATCCTGATTCCTCTTTCTAAGCTCTTCTAATACCAACAACTTTATCAATGAAAAATGGAAGAGGCTAGGTTCTCCTTAATCTTTCCTTACTTATAATCTGTCGTCCATCTTCCCTAGGATTCTAAAAAGCTAATAGGTTAGATTCAAGGGTTTCGTACTAGCGAAGTGCATTAAGAGCCTGATATAATATTGGTAAACCCTAGTGAATTTCCCTTCACATGTAAAAAACCTTTGAATTACCCTTAACAAATTACTATGATTCTATAGTAGAAGTTCTCTGGGTATGGTGGCTCCAAAATCAGTGTTTCTAAATTCAGGCTTCAAAAATTTGTGATAGCAGGCTAGACACAATTGCATACCTTTGAGCCAATGTTCTCCATAAGTAGGGATCTCTATTGCAGTAATGATGGTGGCTTCAAAAACCTGAAACTGGATGTTTCCAACCTTAGCCCCAATGTCATTAAAACTCAAAGAAAACTCATTTTCTTTTCACACAACCTGATGTATGATGCACCCTTGAAACTTTTCACACAACCTGATGCAACCCACTTGTTCAAAAGAAGCTCTGATTGTTGGATCTACATTCACTAACCTTAGACCTTGAGGCTCAAATATGACAATATCACCAACCTTTGTGTTCCTTCTCCTTCGTTATGGAGTTTCCATGATGCTGGTATGTATCAATATCCCCGTGAAAATGAAAAATAAGGATTGTAAGCAGTGTAAAATGCAATTCTTGCATATGCGCACTGAATGAGAAAAATTAGGTTTGATGTATCAAGGGATATATGTTTTAAGGTGAATCTTGAGTTTTTTGGTTCATAATAAAGGTTTTCCTTTCAAAATTCAACCAAGAACCTGAAACAACAGCTAGAGGGTGTAAACGTAAGGTAGGTGATGATGCGTAGTGTTGTGAGCAACGCCCCCTGCAACTCACACACAACAAGATTGGATGGGCGATTTTCATATTTGCAGAGAAGCAGAGAGGTATGCAAGGGGTTTATTTGCATGGAATATGGATATTTTGAATGGAAAAACCAAATTAATTCACCACTCATACCTATCATATAGTGTTGTACTTCAAAACCTAATTGTGCAACATTAGGCAGTTGTGCAACACTCTAATTTGCTTGATGATTCCATGTGCCTCCAATGGATTAGAGTTCATGAAATTCTATGAACCATGGCAAGAATAACTCTAATTGATTTAAATTGACCTCATTATATTTTATTATGACTCTTTGGTGACATGAAAACCCATATCTTTGTTGGATTACTTATAGGGGGGGTGAATCAGTAATAGAGAAATTTAATCTTTTTTAACCATATAATCCAAGTGTTATATCAATGAAGCATTATCATCCAATAACTGCAAACTAAATGAGCAATGAAAAAATGAACAAACATACACATACACAGTGCACCAGTGTTTTACGTGGAAACACAAATCAGGATAAAACCACATAATTATTTTTCTTATATGTCTTGAAGAATTACATTCATTGGAAGCACCAACTTCCTTTGTTTTCCAGCTACAACTGGAAGGAGGCTCCAACCCCCTAGTTTCTCA
>JASDQU011246837.1:891-25778 GCA_032191745.1 Picea mariana | reverse complement strand
GCAGGACTCATATTCTTGCTAATGAAGTAGATAGCATAAGGGAGATGATTTTCTTCTTGTCCCAAGATAGCTCCTATTGCAGTATCTAAAGCATCAGAGGATATATGAAAGGGAAGTGTCCAATCAGGTCCTCTTAGAATAGGAGATGTAGATAGATGATGTTTGAGTGTATCAAATGCTTCCTGGAAAAGATTAGTCCACTTGAATTCAACATTTTTCATAAGTAACACAAACAAAGGAGAAGCTATTTTGGAATTTTTTTTGATAAATCTTCTATAGTATCCAGCATGTCCTAAGAAACTTCTCACATCTGTTTGGGTTTTGGGAATAGGAAGGTCTTTAATGACTTGTATCTTGAATGGATCTACCTAAATTCCTTGAGATGAAATAAAATGTCCAAGTACCACTCCTTCACTCATCATCATATGACATTTTTCGGTGCTTAAGGAGAGGTGGGCTTGTATACATCGGTTAAGTACTTTCTCAAGATTTTGTATTGCTTCCTCAAAAGAGACACCATAAGGGGTAAAATCATCCATAAAAATTTCCATAGAGTCATTAATCATATCAAAAAAGATTCCTATAACTACTCTTTGAAAGGTTGTTGGTGCATTACATAGTCCAAATGGGAGGACTCTATAAGAAAAAGTTCCCCATGGGCTAGTAAAAGTGGTCTTATCTTGGTCATGGGGTGCAATTTTGATCTGGTTATACTCACTGAAACCATCTAAGAAAGAGAAGAATTTATTTCCTGACAAACTATCTAACACCTGATCAATGAATGGTAACGGAAAGTGATCTTTTTGAGTGGCTTTATTTAAGGCTCTATAATCTACACACACTCTCCATTTCCCATTTTTCTTAGGAACTATTACCAATGGGGAAACCCATTCACTATTATATATAGGATATATAAACCCTGCATTAAGCAATTTTTGAAGTTCATGTTTAAGAATTTATCTTAAATTACGGTTCATTCGTCGTTGAGATTGACAGATCGATCGACAATCTTCCTTGATATAGATATGATGGGTACATAATTCAGGAGAGATTCCTTTCATATCTGTATAGTCCCATGCGAATGCTTCCTTATGTTCAAGAAGTAACTTCATTAATTGTAGTGTTTCAGCAACTGTCAAGTTGGGGTTTATATTCAGTGTTTTGCCAGGTTCAATTTCTACTGGTATACTTTTAGAAGAGATGGTAGCTAATGTTTGAGGTAGATTTTCAAAGTTAAGGTTTTTCTGGGTATCTGACTCCAAAAGTGCAGCTAATTTATTATGTGTTTCTAGAGTCACATAGGAGGGTTCAGAGATAAATTTATTGATTACTTCATCATCAGTGGCATCTTTAAGGCTTAAGGCTTGTTTGATAGTCAAGATAGGCTGAGTAGTTTGATCATCATAGTCCACCCATAATGAATTGCCATTATTAATCAAGGGTGTAGCGTGAGGGTAGAGAGTAAGTTGTTTGGTCTCATATCCATTTGAAATTGTCATTGAACTATATCTACAGATGATAAAGGCATCTATTGTGGCTAGCCAAGGCCTGCCCAAAATTAGAGGATGACCCCCCAACTTTGTTTTAGGTTGTAATACCACAAAGTCATCTGGATAATTCCAGGACTCAAATGAGATGATAGGTCTTCAATGAATCCTTCTGGTTTGATTGTAGAACAATCAGCTAATTCTAGAATGGTTGGGGTATCTCTAATTTCATTATTCAGTTGTAACAGTTGTGAAGTTTCAAGAGTCATAATATTGATAGCAGCACCTAAGTCTACCAGAACTCGAGGAATTATTGTTTTTCCAATTTTCACTGTGATAGTAGGATGGTCGGGGTCACCATATTTAACTGGAGGAGCTTTACCCGACATTAGTGCAGACAAATCACCCACGGCATGAACTATGAGAGGATCTTTAGTTTTCCTACCGGGTTTCTTAACACAAATGTCTCGCATAGTTCTGGCATAAATTGGTACATCTCTTAGTGCTTGTAATAGTGGAATTTTGACATAGAGATTTTGTAATTCCCATAGAAGATAAAAGCAAGTGGCTTAGGAGTTTTAGTCAAAGCTAAACGCTTAGGGAATGGTGGTTATGCTATTTCAGCAACAGTGTTTGAGGACGGTTGTACCTCTTCAGGTAAATCATGCTTTTTTATTTCTTCTTTATCTGAATCAGAGCAGGTAACATTGTCAATGATAGGTTCTACTATTTTCCCAGATTGTAAATTAATATCATTGCATTGTGCAGGGAAACGAGAAAGTATAGGCTGGTTTTGAATATCAATGCACTGCGCAGCCTTATTATTGGGGTTAGGTTTAGGTTGTACAGGTATTTGGGCCCTCATTATTTGATTATTCGGTGTAGCACCTGATGGTAAAGGGAGTGGTTGCTGAAGTTGTGATTGAAATTAAGGAAATTGATTTGGGAATGGGAGTTATTGACCTCTCCAATTTGGATTCCATTGGTTAAGACAAGGTTGTTGTTGTGAAGGCCAAGGTGTCCATATTGTTGGGTCTACAAAGGGAGGGTTTGTTTGTTGCATGGGTGGGTAATTCATTTGATTGGAGGGTGGGTATTGCATTTGGTTAAAGGGAGGGTAATTTTCTTGACTAAAAGAAAGATAATTATTCCAACGATTAGAAGATGTAAATGGCATATTAGGATTCATACCTTGTCCCTGTGGTTGCCATTGCCTTCTCTGTGTCAACAGATAAACAACTTCAGCTTCTTCATCAGTTGCTTGTAATGCTTCTTTAATTTCTGGTAAAGAAGGGCATTGTTGAGTTTCATGATTCTTATCACAAATGGTTAAAATTAGTTTTTTGTCCAATGGGCATTCCCTTCACGGGTTCTTTTCTCTGCATTGGGAAAAAAAGATGGACAGAGTTGCTTCTACTTCTTCTTGTTTCTTTTTAATCTGCAAGGTGTCAATTTGTGAAGCAAAAGAACTTAACATTTCAATTTTAAAATCCTCAAGTAAATTACCTATTTTGGCTCTTGTTGCTCCTCCAATGGCTGATTTTTGAACTCTTGAAAATGTGGTATCTTTGCTGTTTGATCTATTCCTTGTAGCTCCTCTTGAACATCTTTTACAGAGGTCAACAATTTCATCATATGATTCTTTAGATATGTCCCCTTTTCCAAGCATATTCAACATATCTAGATAGTCATCCCTTACTCCTTTTAATAATATTGTTTTAAGAATATCTTTACTTACATCGGGGTGATTGGATCTTTGTAGATTATACTGTAGCCTTTCCACAAATTCCTCCAGATTTTCATCCTCGTTCTGTATCATCTTGAATAATTCCTCTCTTTTTTATATTGTTTGGAAATAGTCTTGATATTTGTGTAGAAATTTGTGTTTCATCTGATCCCATGTTGTGATTACATGACCTCCAAGACTCATGAACCATATTAATGCATTTCCCTTTAATGTTGTTGGAAATAGCTTTAATTTTTTAGCATTGGAAATGTAATCATAACTTCTGCATAATATTTCAAACTCGAAAAGGAAATCATCAAGATCTTCAAAAGATAAACCATGAAAGTTAGGTAAAGATGAAAGTGAAATATTCTTCATGGGAGCTACTCCTCTAGGAAGATCACCAATAGGAAATCCTAAGGTAGAAAAAGAGTTTTTATCATTTACCTCTGCTTCAAGACCTACCTATTCTTCATGCTGCATTTCTTCATTATATCCATCCATGGTTTCTTTTGTTTGTTCCCCTACTGCACTTGCTCGATCCTCAATGTTGTCTGCTGGTTTTTCAACTGTCTCTGTTTGAAAGTTCACTTGAAAGGAAGGTTGAGGCTTTGGTTTTCGAGAGCTTGGTCATTTAGGAACAACAAATTTAGATTTTGATATAATCGTGTCAATAAAAGTCTTTCTTCCTCCTCTTCCTCTGCCCCTGCCACCTGTAGGGTTAGTTTCCTTGGGGGGTCTGTGTCCTCTCATGCAATCTGTACATCTGAAATAAAAACGTAACTTCTCTTGAAATCTATAATTGCCTTCCCTGGCAATGGCGCAAAATGTTGGTCACTATAATTGTTTATTAATTAAACAATCAAGTGTTGCATAAATTGTCAACCCAGGGAAGTCTGTTTATTTCAAAGGCAATCATACACTGTATATGCTCAATCTCAAAAGCAATTCAAAGTTGTAGTAAAAGTTACACTAATCACACCTTGCTTTGGACAGACTGAAGTTCTACTCTGAATTACAGTAAAAGCAATCTATCTAGTGCAGAGTTTAAGATTCAAAAGGAAATAATTATCAGAAGAATCTTGGATTACATTAAGAAACAACAACCTAGGAGAAAGTAACATTTCATCATACTACAAAGAAGAATAACTATTCTGTAACAGAGAACATGACCCTATTCCCCAAAGTAGGAATCTTCAGCACCTGTCTCTGACTATCACACTTTCATAAACTCATTCTGCAAACATAATTACCAATCAAAATGATTAACAATTACCGAAGACTAGCTATTCTGTAACAGATAACAGGACCCTATTCCCCAAAGTAGGAATCTTCAACACCTGTCTCTGACTATCACACTTTCATAAACTCAGTCTGCAAAAAGAATTACCAATCAAAATGATTAACAATTACCTAGGAATGAATTATATGAAAACGATGTAACAATAAGTGGAAACAGAGTTTCAGCAAAACAGAGTTTTAACAAGGTGTAGA
Organism: Picea mariana; assembly: GCA_032191745.1. Lineage (NCBI taxonomy): Eukaryota > Viridiplantae > Streptophyta > Pinopsida > Pinales > Pinaceae > Picea > Picea mariana. The sequence goes on along the minus strand of JASDQU011246837.1, from coordinate 21,071 downwards.
TAAAAACAATACTAACACACTACAAAAACTAATGGGTGAATCTTTTGAATAAGGTGGGCCCTCTCTTTCTCACAAGATTCCCTAGAAATGAAAGGAACTAAGAAGAAATGCTCAAAATGATCTTTTATTCATCTGTCAAATGTGACGAGTTACAATATCCAAAGTGAACATGCTCCTTCTCTGTAATTCTTTTCTAGCTAAGCCTTTTGTAATCTCCCTTCTAATGCTCATTTCTCTCCTATTTAAAGAGGAGAATCCCCTTAATACAATTAAGCATAAAATTACATTTGTACATACAAATCCTATTTTTAGTCTGATCTAATCTTCTATGTTGGAATAGGATATTCTGATCTCCCGTAGAAAAATGTTGTTACAATGGTTGTAATGGGGATGGCTTGAGGTACAGCTGTTGCGACCGGTGTAATAGCTCCTTTATTTATCTTTTCTTGTTACTGTTGTATGTGAAATACTGTTTCAACATCACAAATCACAGACTGTTTCAACAACGGGATTTCCGTACTATTTGACTGTTTTAGAAAAGTGGTCTTCAAGTAGCAATGATGGTTGTAATGGTGTTGGCTTAAGGTACATCTGTTGCAGCCAGTGTAACAACTCCTTTCTTGTTACTGCTGTATGTGAAATGTTGTTTTAGCATCGCAAATCATGGTCTGTTTCAGCAACGGGATTTGCGTACTATTTGACTGTTTCAGCAATGTGGTCTTTAAGCAACAATGATATATTAACTGCAGTCTTCAAACTGTTTCAGCAACTATATATTCCTGATTAATGGCTAAGTATGAGAGTAATGTAAAATTTCATGTAAAACAAATTAAACATATAGCAAAGAGAAGAAACGTTATATACCTTTGGAAAAATAGATTAAGGTGATAATGTAGGCTTAAATATGAGTGGTAAAAGGATGCAATGATAGCAAAAAGTATGAGAAAAAAGGTACATTATAGGGTCCTAACAGCAGGAATAAGAAGAAAGGACATAATAATAATCGTAAGGGTGGGAAGAATAATAAAGCTAAGGACAATGGTAATAATGAGAGGATGAATAATAATGTTGGTGAGGGAAAGAAAGAAAGGTGTAAGTGAAATTTCCCTGTAATCTTTGTACAACCGATCATCTTACACTTTTATACCCCAAACTTGTGGAAGCTGCGAGGCTATTATCTCTACCACCCACCGTGCTAATGAATCCTTTCCCACATAACCAACAAATGGCCTTGAGCTCCTCAAATGTTGGAAATGTGGTGGGTGGGAATCAAAACCCACCGACACAAGACGATGACCATTTATGCATCAATATGGTCAATTATCAGGATAATGTAGCCACCAGATCTCACGATTATAGTTCTCCACAAAATGTACCTAGTCTAGAATATCCTCCTCCTCTGGAGACGCCCTTGCAGATCGAAAAATTAGAGACACCTCTTTGTATTCCTAAAGGAGTACTCAAGCGCTCTACCCACAATCCTAATGCTAGATCCGCCCATAATTACTCTATTGTTGAGGACCTGGGTCAAACCCCTTGTGCGATGTCATCCCTAGAGGTACTCTAGATGTGTCCTTCACAGAGGAATTCCTTGCTATCTGTGTTAGGATATCTAGATCCCAGTGGCTCGAAAGTTATCAAGTTTGACGTCACATATGTGAGGCCTCACTTTCCTTACCATGTGGCATTCCAAATCCACGTGGGTTACTCGAAGTATACCATCAAGTGTACAGTTGTTGATGAAGGCGCTGCAACATGTGTGATGTCCCTAGTCTGTTGGAAAGCTCTCGGCTCTACGAATCTCTCTCATTCTTCAACCATATTGATTGCTTTTTACGGTCATTCTTTCCACCCTCATGGTATTCTTCCTACCTTTATGGTCTAGTTAGGTGGGAAGACGGTAGAGGTGGATGTCAAGGTGGTTGGTGTGCCCCTATATTATAAATTGTTACTAGGACGCAATTGAACTTACACCATGATTGTCGTTATATCGTCCATCTTCCGCACTCTTTGTTTTCCTCTCAATAGGAAGATCATGATGATTGACCAATTTTCGTTTGCATATGCTAGCCCCAGTGCATATGTTGGACTGTCAATCCCTGTGGTTTACAATTCTCAACCAACAAATAAGAATATCGGTGTCAGAATGTATTCATCCCTTATGGGTATCTTCGACTTCATGGCACCGATTCACCATATTTATGCCATGTCCATTAGGCTTGTTTCATAAGAGAGGTCCATTCCTTTCCACACTTCCTATTTTAACAATCCTTGGACCCTACCTTCCTCAACTACATCTTTTGAAGGTCATTCACATGCTAGAATGGCCATGCCACTATCGAAAACAGAGATAATGTATCAATTGTTTATTGACTCTTCCGTCGATCCTGATCCTATTACCTCACAGATGGACGAGGAGGATCTCATTCTTAAGCCCATATGGGCCACTTTGTCATCTTGTTCACATGAATTCCTTGATGATAATTTTCCCTTGGATGAATCTATCATCGAGGCCATGAATGGTTCTGACAAACCTTGGGATGACATGCATCATCGCTCTTATTTTCTCCCATATCTTGCTAGAATCGAACAAGATGACTTTCGATCTATTCTGAGCAAGATAGTCAGTCACGTTGTAGTTCCACTTGATACGCATAAAATTTATGCCAAAGGAAACATGTCGAGTATCTCCCCTACCGTTGTGATCGATATCTCTTGTACCCCTGGCAATATTGAAAATGTACACATCGATGCTGATTGTTTGCCAAAATAAATCCTGATCTACATCAAACTCTTCAAGGAATTCTGAGATGTATTCACTTGGTCATATGAATGGATGCTAGGAATTGACCCTCAAATTGTCGAACACGATATTAAAACTTACCTGGATGCTAAGCCTGTTCGAAAACATCTTAGAGCTGTCAATCCCCAGAAGGCCCCTACTATTAAGGTAGAGGTAGAGAAACTGATTAGTGTTGGCTTCATATACCTGGTTCCCTTGACTGAATGGCTATCCAATCCCATTCCTATGAATAAGAAGCAAGGAACCATCCGTGTGTGCATGGAATTTCATGACCTGAACAAAGATTGTCCTAAGGACAACTTCCCGACACCTTTCATCGATCAGATTCTCAACGAGTGTGCGGGAAGCGAAGTTTTTTATTTCATGGACGGATTTTCAGGGTATAACCAAATTCAAATTAAACCCGAGGATCAATGTAAGACAAAATTTATTTTTCCTTGGGGTACTTTCACATATCGGAAGATTCCTTTCGACCTTAAAAATGCTAGAGCAACTTTCCAACGCACTATGACCTTCACATTCCATGATCTTAAGAATATATTCTAAGCTTATCTTGACGATCTTGCTTCTCACTCTCATAAGAAAGTGGATCACCCTAAGAACCTTCGGCTAATTTTTGAAAGATGTCATCATTATCGCATTCGATTAAACCCTCATAAATGCATCTTTTGCATTAGGTATAGATGTATTCTAGTATTTTTAGTCTCTAAGACTAGGATCATGGTAGATCCGTTAAAGGTTGAGGCAATACTTTGATTGCCTCCCCCGTGCACTATTCAAAAACTTCAAGGTTTATAAGGGAAAGATAACTTTTTATGTCAGTTTATAGTAAACTATGCCAATATTACTAAGGGTTTCATGCATCTTTTGAAGAAGGATACCGCTTTTATCTAGGATGAGCGAGCTCAGGAATCCTTCAATGCTTTGAAAAAAGCCTTGGTATTGACGCCTCTACTGAAGTCTCCTGACTACAGTAGAGATTAATTGCTTTATATCGTTGCATCCGAAGAGATGATTGGTATGGTATTGGTTCAGGAGGATGATGAGCTCCACGAGCATGTCATCTACGATCTTAGTCAAAACTTAGTCGGTCCTGAGCTCAAATATTCTCACGTTGAAAAGATAGCATCGGATGTCGTTCACGTAGTCCAACGATTACACCATTATATATTGCATTACAAAACTAATGTGGTTGTTGATGTCAATCCATTTCAATGCGTCCTTACCAAGCATATCATAGGGGGGAAATAAATGGATTGTCACTTTACAAGAATTTGATCTCGACTTCACTTCTGCGAAATCGAAGAAATCACTAGTCTTTGCAAAGTTAATATCAGACTTCCCATGATTAGACAAGAATGGTATCCATGTTGATTCATTTGCATATGAACACATTTTCCTTGTCTTGTCATCCGACCCCTAGTATGCAGACATTGTTCTCTATCTTCAAACTTTGAAGTTCCCTCAACATATTTTGTGAGATGACCGATGACGTATACGATACCAAGCTAAGAGTTACCTTATCATCGGAGACACTTTGTATCATCGAGGAATAGATAATATATTTCTCTGTTTTTTAACTCATGAAGAAGCCGAGTCGGTTCTAAATGATTGCCACAATGGGGCTTGTGGTGGTCATCTATCTGGGCTTGTGACAACCCAAAACATTTTGCGAGCCTGTTATTTTTTACCCTCTATATTTAAAGATTTCGTTGAAGCAGTTAAGAAGTGTCACCCCTGCCAGGTGTTCACTCGGAAAATGTGCTCGCATCCAACCCCTCTCCATCCAGTCATTATTGTCGGTCCCTTCACCAAGTGGGGGGTGGACTTTGTGGATTGCAACCCAACTTCGGTTGGGGGGCATCAACACATTATCGTGGTTGTATAATAATTTACTAAGTGGGATGAGGACATTCCTACAGTTAAATCTGATGGGAGGACTATCACCTTCTTCACATTCAATCAAATTATCTCCATGTTCAGAATCCTGAGTGAGATTGTCACTGATCATGGCAGTCACTTTCAAAATGAAATGATGGAAGAAATAGTATCTAAGCTGGAGTTTAAGCATGGTCATTCTTCCCCTTAATAACCCTAGGAAGATGGATAGGTAGAGGTCGTAAGTAAGTCTCTCAAGACCATTTTGCAGAAAACTGTCAGCTAGAGAAAATATGACAGGCATATCATGTTATATCCCGCACTTTGGGCATACCAAACCTCGATCAAGATTGCCACCGGATTTTCTCCTTTTCATTTAGTACACGCTGTGGAGTCGATATTACTTATTGAATGTGAAATCCCTTCTCTTAGATTGGCAGTTGCACTCCTACCTGACACTTCCGATCTTGAGTGATGCCTCGTGCACTTAGAGATCCTTGATGAGCAACATCGAGACGCCTCTATGGCTATCGAAGTGAATAAAAGACATTTTAAGGTCCAATACGATAAGTCTATTTGTCCTTGGTTGTAAATTGAGGGTGACTTGGTCCTTTAATATGATCAATCCAAAGAACAACTGGCAGCAAGAAATTTCAAACCCATGTGGCACGATCCCCATATTGTGCGACGTGTCTTAGAAAAAGGATCCTATGAATTAGAAGATTATGAAGGGAACATGCTGAATGAGCCTAGGAATGGGATCTACCTGAAAATATATTATGCTTGAGCCCCAAGATTGGGCGTAACTCTTTGTATACTAATGTAATTTATTGTATATATATTTTCCCTTTATTTTTTGTCTTCATCTTGCTTATCGAGTTTTCCCTTGGTTGGCAGATGTCAACGAAGTCTTCAGTCTACTTAGGATTTTCTGACGAAGCCATTCGTCATACACGGAACTTGGCTTCTATCGATTGGATTGTTTACTCACCCAAGGGTCTACTGGTGTCTTCAAGTGGCATATGCCTAGGGCCATCCACGAATAATGTGGCCAAATATAGCGTCGTTGTATAAATTTTGCGCGATGCCATTTCACATGGTATTAGTTCTTTGGAGGTTCACTTGGATTCCCAGTTAGTAGTATGTCAGTTGAATGAAAGGTACCATGTGTGTGACCCTACGTTACTTCGACGATTCCTATGGGTATGCTTTTTAGAACGACAGTTTGATTTTATTACTTATGATCACATACCTAGGAGTTCTAATTATGTATCCGATGCATATGCTAATTTCATTTTGGATTGGAATTTGTCACACAACTAAACAAAAGAAAACATTCTCATCAATGTACACATTGTGACATAAGTAAAGTTGAAGAACCATGTTTTTATATATATTTTAAAAAATATGATGTTTATAGTACAAAATTGGGGCTAACTCCCTCAATACACATATACAACCAATAATACAAAGCCATGAAATCTACACCTGTAACACCATATGTGTGTCTTGATAACAAACTACAACATTTGTGAGATACTGAAAGAGTCGCACCCAAGCTCTGGGCACGCCTACCACCTATCGCTGCATAGCCTCCGGTAGATCCTCCACCTGAACCATCAGAATCCTTTGTGTCAAACAAGACAGGTTACCCTACACGTTTTGAAGGACTCTCTCTACTTCTTCTCCCACCGCCTCATCTCCCCAGTGCCTCTGACGATGTCGTGGAAGCCCATCTGGTCGTCGTGGACCTATGTCTGCATCACATACGTGTCTAGTTAGTACTTAAAATAATCCAAAAATATTTTTGTTTTCCTATAAAAAAATACAAAAAAATGAAATATTTAAAAAACCTTTGACATGCCTATGTCCCCATAGGCGGTCCCTGGTGGTAATGGCATGTAAGGGTCCCCTCTGAAGTCGATTCCTGCATAGGGGTAGTCATTGAGAGAAATGACCTTCCATCTCCACCAGTAAAAGAAATCATCGTTGTAGGGTGTGGGCACCCTACCTCCCCTATGATGTCTCATCACCTTGCTCCACTGTGCTATGGATGGATCACTAAGTCCTCGAGGAATGGTATCAACTCTAGGTACCAAATCTGGAACCCACTCGAAGAAAAAATACACAAGATGGAAGCAAACCCAAAGTTCATCTTACCACCCTGTTTGCATTATGTCAATTGGATCTTCATGTTAGCCACTAGTGAGGTGAACCAATCATACACCATGGGTCTCAAGCACTCTATGGAGTAGAACATAAGCATCCTTGATGCCTGGTGCAACGAAGTCGATCCTATGATCCATGTCAAAATGAGGACAACAATCTTGATGCTTAGATTGTTTATCGATCGAATGGGGAGTTGACTCCTGAACTTCTCGGTCCCTACAATGCAGTGAGCATATATGTATTCTTCTATCTTCATACCGCTCCCAACTCCCCAGGATTTGAGGTTCACCACCTCACCCCATCAAGAAATAAATATCCTCGACTTCAATCCTTAATGGTTTCCCATCAAGGTTGAATCTCTCACTATCTGGATCCCAGTAATCCACGAGCAACTGTAGCAACCTCACTTAGGCCCTCATCCCTTTGAGTACCCAAAACTTATACAACCCACATATTTTCAAGGCCATTTGGGCCCCCAGATCTCTTTCCACAATAACATCTACCTCCTCATGTTCCCTTTCCCTCCACTCTAGCACCATCATGCAAGAGAAAAATCACTTTTTGAGTTATCAATAATCAAAAACATTATTTACAGACATATACGTGGGTTGCAACATTCACATTCACGTATAGGGTTGAGTATATGCTGGTTGTCTTTTAGAAAACTGCGTATAATCATGTGTATACATGACCCGATGAATGGTAGTCCACGTACACCTAAAATTTTAATTTGCGCCCTCAATAACTTAAAAATTCAACCCTAAATACAAAATGTAATCCAATAGAAAGAAAGAGGAGGGGAAGAGGAATTACCTAGTCCAGATGCTCACTGATTCCGTCACTTGTAGCTCCTGCAATCACTAGTTGAATATCTCGAGGTAATTTGGTCCAAAATCCACTATTTGGGTAAAAATGTCAAATGGTATAGTAAAATTTGGTTTTTGTTACTATTTATAGAAATTTTTACCCTCTTTGCATAGTTTTAGATAAGAATTTCGCCTAATGGACTAATATAATAGTGGATTGAGTTGGTTTTTGTAGTTTTGGCACGATATTCTTGCGGTTTTTAGCGTTATGTCAACCGTTCATAACTACAGACAGGTATTTTTGCTACCCAACATATAGGATAGGTATCCATTCCATTATGCGCACTCGCATCATCCTATATCTATCACTCATATTCATTAGGTATGAACCCATTTGTTAGTGACACAAAACTTTCTATCTTCTAATAGACGTGGCGTTATCAAATGGTAGAGACTTTCCAAACATGGGTACCCTAGTTAGACCCTCTATTTCATTTGGTGTCCATGCAGAGATTTTTTCTATAGAATCGGGAGTCCCTTATAGCTAATACATGAATTTATGTTGAACCTCATTTCTCACTCATAAACATGTTGACCTATACCTAGAGGACTTCCAAGCGAGTTTGATTTAAGCTCTTTTCCGACTCATTTTCAAAAAGAGAAAAGATTGTCGAGTGAGCTTGTCTCTTTCACAATCGTAAATTGTATTAGAAAGGGCGTCTATTTGGTACAATTTTATCCCTTTTTCAAACAAAGTAGACTAATATTATGAAAAAGCACATTTTTTGGTGTTAAGTTGTGATTTCATCTCATGCCCTTTCTTGTAGTATTGAGCCTATTTCTGGTTCTCACTTTGCGTTATAAACCGTTTGCATCAGGAGTTTTTGCATCCTCAAGCAAGAATATCCTTGTTCATATCCTTCGCAACTTGACACCCTATACCCAGAAGGGAACATTTCCCTGAGTGTCCATCTCCCGCATGCACCTCCTTGCATTGAGCATAGGTATGTTCCACTGCTGGAACTAGTTTTTCTTACTTGCGACACTTGTTCCCTTCTCTGTATCATAACATTCATTTGACTATGAAAAAAAAAAAAAAGATGAGCAGGAATGGAGTATTATCTTATATTGGCAGCAGTCATGTCGCCTTTGAACAAAGCACACAATTTTTGAGTCCACTTGTTGTTGGCCCTTGACCAGGTTTTGAGGAAACAATGGTCATGTTTGACCAATTTTGGGACTTCGACAGGCTGGTCAAAGATGGAGCACCCATCCGAAGCAGAGATCGTGGGATATCGCCCCCTTTTTGTGGGATTTTTGGGTTTAAGGTTTATCTAATGGGTATGGGATGTTGGCCCATGGGTTTACCCATGCTTAGACCCCTTTTGTAATGTATAAATAAGTATCTAGGAGATGTAAGAAGAGGCCAGTGTGATAAGTTAAAATAGTTGTGAATGCTTTGTGCATACCATATGTAGATACTTGTTGAGATAAGTGCAAGTGACTTGTAGTGCCTTGTGTGCATACTATGTAAGGCTCTGTGATTGGTCCTAACATGGGAAAGGAGGATCTGGTGAGGTGTGTGTAGATCTCCTGTCCTATGCAGAGTTGGCTTTGTGGCTCTGTTCATGTAAGGAGATCAGAGAAAGATAATAAATAAGAAGAAGAGTTGGTGGACATAGCCCCACGCTGGGGGTGAACCACATATATCCTGTGTTATGTGATTTTCTCTATATTGTTCTTGTATTTTCTTAGTGTATTGTTATGATAGATAGATCTATGAATATTGAGTGCTTAACAACATGAATGAATGCTAGATCTGTTTGATGTTATGTTTTGACTGGTTAGTTGTGATTGGATCTTGTTGGATATTGCGCTACTCTATACTTAGGGTTTTAACCTGCGATGTGAATAAGGGTTAAAGACTAATGAATGATAACTGCTAAGTGCTCTATTAAGTATTGTGATCATATATCTGTGTCCCAGCTAGGTTGTAGACAGTTGAATCCTACAACCCTCCTTGCCTCTACCTCGGGTGAGACTTCATCTGCTTTGCAGGTGTTGCCGAAAGGGCCAGTAGTTAGGGTTTTGTTGGTGCATTGTTGAAGCATTGAACCCTGGGTTTTCCCCTGTGCCAAAAAATGGTTCTATTGTCGGGACATGAAACTGTGATTGCTGGGAACTTAAGAAAAGAGAAATCTCTGTGCATAGATTTGTTGCTCTAGTGCGCAGTACTCTACTTGACTTGTGAAGCTATGTGCTAAGAAGAGAAGTGTGATATGAAGAAACGAGGTAAGATATTAAAGCTTTGTGCTCTGATAAAGGTAAGATAAGTGGAAATGTTTGTTTCGAAAGAATGGATCTAGGTATGTTTGATAGATTTTGTCCTAGTCTAAAAACTAGGGAACAATTAGAAGAAAGAAGATGTGATATGAATAGATTTGATAGAAATAGTGAAAGATATGTTATTCCTATGCATAGAAATAATTTTTGGACTAACAAGTGGATGCAGGATCCTAGAAAGAATTTTTTGCAGGTCCATCACTGTGATCCCAGTGCACAGTACAGGAAAGGTTGGGGATCATTTAGGAGAAAGAGAGGATTGACTATTTGTTATAGTTGTAGAAGACTGGGACATCTTGCTAAGGAATTCCCTGGTAGAGGTCCTAGTTGCCTTTATTGTAAAGCTATTGGACATGGAGTTTTGGATTTCCCTAGAATGATTGCTAAAGTTGAGAAGATGAACATGAGACAAGAAAACCATGAGGAAGGTAAAGAGACTAATAATATGTTAAAGAACCAGAAAGACTTAGAGGCTATATTATTGCAGATGAAAGAAACACTAAATGATGACAAAGACATCAGTTTCCCATAAATATTAAAAGAGAAGCAATGTATAGAAACAAGAATAGGAGATTTTGACATAGACTGTGTATTGGATGAAGAAACACAAGTGAACATTATGCCAAAAAGTACTTGGGAAATTTTGAGAAAGCCTGCTATGATTCCTTCATTGGGAGGAATAGGATTGTTTAAAGGAAAGGTGATAACCCTATGTGGAAGACTTACTCATGTACCCATGAGTGCTCATGGAACATCGACAGAAGAATAATTTGAGGTCATTAAGTTTGTTGAGAACAATGCTCCTTTTGTACTTTTGTTAGGAAGGACTTGGAATGAGAGAGATCAGATCTGAAGGAAAGAAGAAGATGAAGCTATAGAATAGAAAAAGAAAGAATTAAGGGATTTCATGGCTAGGAAAATAGCACGCTTAATAGAAGAATAGGAGGACAAGTTGAAGCAACTAAGGACTAGAGACCTGGCTGTCGAAGTTGAAAGAATGCAAGAAGGTTTAAAGAACTTATCCATGCAGGAGAGAAGAGCACCTACTCTAGAAATAGTAAGAGCAGAAGTCTTACCCTCGAACCCTGTGAAAGACCCTCAATAGTGAAAAGTCACTATGCTAAGAGAAGATAAGAACAAGAATGGAAAGAGGAATCCAAAGACATAGATCACATGAAAGAAAGAAAGAAAATTGAGTAAGAAGAAAGCAAAGATAGAAAAATTGTAGGAGGTTCCAGAGAGGACTTAATAGAAGGAAGGCTTGCAGAACTTGAACCTCATTGGAATAACATAACAACACAGACTGGCACTTCACCACGGCGAAGTAATATAACCATTGGAGGTGTCCTGACCATTAGAACGATGCTCCAGAATGGCTAGAAACACATTTATTACCGGAAATATCACCATTGGACCATTGGGACCGCGCCATAATGGATGGAATCATATTGATTGAGGCATTCTTGCCCATTAGAGGAGTTCATTACAACATTGTCTATTTAATCCATCGAATGTCTCACGGCAAACACTTTTGCAAATTGTGATTATCCGAGCCCACAGAGAACTGATTGCTATCGCGCTATGCTTATTGAGACCTCACCACCCAATTTGCTTAACTTGAGTGTTTGTCCACCCACCCGAGATATCTGATCTTGAGCGTGTATGTCAGGAAAACATATCACAGTAGAGAAGTCTATTGAGTAGATCCTAATATACCTCAGGGATGAGAAGTTCATGTCCATAGGAGTACATGCCTCATCGATGAGAGGATTGCAAGCATCCCCGTCGACTACACGTCGATCTGGGCGATCCTAAACTATGAAAGAGAAAATAAGTAAGCACCATGATGACCTGGAGAATGAAAATCTCATCCTGTTGATCTTGCCCAAATATATCCCACCTCTGGCTGGCGCGGTTAGTCATGATAGCGTCTTGAGAGACTTTGACTATATATTGATCACTGTGTACCTCCCGAAGGGGATACGCGTAGTTGGACCGCAATTGGGACAGATTCTGACGCTCAAGATCAGTGATTTCAACTTAGGAGACTGCAAGAATTATGGAATGCTCATACCACATAATTACTTGACAAATTCAAGGGGGAAGAAGCCAAAGATAGTCCCCCATCCATGGACCATGGACATCACAAGATAAAAAATCCTTAACGTGATGAAGATACCACACTTTGGTAGACATTAGGAGGTTAACACATGCGTTAAACTCCTCTTTTTGTGCTACCATGGAGGTTACCTATGGTTGGATAGGTGCATCACTATAGATCTGATGCTGATCCACCAGATCACTAGATTGAGCATGTAAGGAACGAACCCTTGGGATTTTTACCCAGGGAAGGCTGCAGATAGCACCCTGGTGCAATGAGTAAAAGACACCTATGGCGATGTGGAGAAAGGGAAGTGGGACTACAAGGTAGCCTCCATTCAAAATGGAACATTTCACCTAGCTTGTCAGCTAATAGCAGGCAAGCTCGTCAGGAATAATAGACCAATGCAAGTCACAGGGTTCATCGTCAACCTCACAGGAAAGTGCGTTGAAGGGTTGCAGATGAACTGGGCAAGCTACCTCATCAAATAGTTGGAGAAGGATTGTCGAGAAACACAGGACCAAGGCTATGAGTTTCACTTCAGCTGGTTAATGATCCTCGTTGCCTTTGTCATGTGGGAGATGCCGGAGGGAGCGACCTTCCCTGAAGTAGAGCCATCTGAACCACTAGTCACGAGGTTCACTACCCTATGGTATTCGAGCGACATGGTGAAGCAAATGGAAATCCAATGCGGTATTCCACACCTATTACTTGCAGCTAAAGAGGACCTATGAATCCTTCCCTTAATGACGCCGAATACACTCCATCGGTTCAGGAAAATAGCGAAGTTTCATGCAGACAGGCACTTCATTTACATCATTGCGCGCAGGGACGAACACAAGGAAGAGATCCAATCCTATTACAAACTCACCGAGGAAGATATGGAGGAAATAACTAAGGAACGACCTGTAGAATTCATTGTACCAGTCGAATAGATAGAACTCTCTGACCCCAAACTCATTGGAAGTCCTGTAGTCACCCGGGAAGAGTATGATACCTCAATTACTATAATTATGGTGGATGATATTGAACTCATCATCACAGCTGTATCATATACCTCCAAGGACATTTTGCAGTGAAGCAAAGAGAAACAAGAGACAATGTATGACAGGATTGAGGCAGAGCTCAAAGGGGTACAACATGCTCTCTATTCGAGCCACACAGCGTCTACTGCGTTGTTTTCATCAGGGGGTATAGAAGTAGGAGATGAGCCTGCCCAACTATGTAGATTAGTAGATGTGACAAAGGCTCACCTTCGTCATGTACAGGAGGAAAAAGAATAGGCCACAGAGGCCTTGAAGCAAGCAAAGGAGGAAGCCCTAGAGAAAATTTTAGTTGTGCAGAAAGAGAAAGACAACCTCTGAGTGAAGTTTGAAGAGGATAGAGAACAAATCCAGAGAGAGAAAGATCAACTGCTCGTGGAGTGGATTGGAGTTAGAGAAGCAATCACTCGAGCACTTCGCTCTGTGTTGGGATTGGCGCTGATGAAAGAAGAGATAGCTGAGAGCCAAGTGGGGAAGCTAACTAAAGCCATTCAACAGCTCCAAGAAATAATAGCAGAACTGGAATTGCAAGCAGTGCCAAGAACTCCACAGGAAGTGCAACATAAGAGGGAATAAACTACCCAGAGCACAGTTGAAAGAATCAAGGCATTGGCATTAGAATGCAAGCAACTCAACAATCGAAGTGCATAGACCTATGAGCGCCTTGCAGAGGACCCATAACTAAGAACATTAGAAGCACATCTCTTGGAGGAAAAGAAACAAGCATCAACAGTGCAAGCACATCTAAAACTACTTTCAGCGGTCGAGAAGATGAAAAGGTCACAGGAACAATGCACAGTTTAGCAACAGGTCCATGCCATCCAGAGTAGATTCGTGGAAGTGACCCAGAGACTCCATTCGGTACAAGATAAAGCCTGAACACTCTTTGAGGAGATCGAGGGACAAGGTGCATAGCTGGAGCAAGTGGTAACCACAGTGGAACAATTCTTGGAAGGACATGTCACCGAGAAAGTCATTCAGGAGTTCTCTGAGCAAGAGGCCCTGGAGAAGCAGGAAGTTGAGGCAGCTCGAGCTAAGCTCGAGGCCTTCGAAGTAGAATTTCCCAGATTAGAGTGACTCAGGATGAGTCACAGGTGAGTGTTGGGGGCCTATTGTCCCTTGACCAGGTTTTGAGGAAACACTGGTCATGTTTGACCAATTTTCAGACTTCAACAGGCTGGTCGAAGACGGAGCTCCTAGGTGAAGTGGAGATCGTGGGATCTTGCCCCCTTTTTGTAGGCTTTTTGGGTTTAGGGTTTATGTAACAGGTATGGGATGTCGGCCCATGGGTTTACCCATGCTTAGGCCCCTTTTGTAATTTATAAATAAGTATCTAGGGGATGTAGGAAGAGTCCAGTGTGCTAAGTGAAAATAGTTGTGAATGCTTTGTGCATACCATATGTAGATACTTGTTGAGCTAAGTGCAAGTGACTTGTAGTGCCTTGTCCGTAGACTGTGTAAGGCTCTGTGCTTGGAACTAACTCAAGGAAGGCAGATTTTTCGAGGTGTGTGCATATCTCATGTCCTATGCGGAGTTGGATTTGTGGCTCTGTGCATGTAAGGAGATCGGAGAAAGATAATAAATAAGAAGAAGAGTTGGTGGACATAGCCCCACGCTGGGGGTGAACCACGTATATCCTGTGTTATGTGCTTTGTGCTATATTGTTCTTGTGTTTTCTTAGTGTACTGTTATGATAGATAGATCTATGAATGTTGAGTGCTTAGCAACATGAATGAATGCTAAATCTGTTTGATGCTATGTGTTGAATGGTTAGTTGTGATTGGATATTGTTGGATACTGTGTTGATCTATACTTAGGGTTTTAACCTGCGATGTGAATAAGGGTTAAAGACTAATGAATAATAACTTCTAAGTGCTCTGTTAAGTATTGTGATCAGATATCTGTGTCCCAGCTAGTTTGTATACACTTGAGTCCTACAACCCCCCCTACCTCTACCTCGAGTGAGACTTCATCTGCTTTGAAGGTGTTGCTGAAAGGGCTGGTAGTTAGGGTTTTGTTTGTGTGTTGTTGAAGCGTTGAAACCTAGGTCTACCCTTGTGCCAACACTTGTCATCATAATTTTGGGTTTATCATGGCCTTAGGAAGATTAGCTCGTTACAAAGAGTTTACTCCCCCAACAAGTTACTCTTCCAGTCCCTATGGAGAGCTTGATTGATGCCTCCTACATCTCATGGTTTCATCATTGAGTCTATGCTTCCAGATTCTTCCATATGTCTCATGCTCTTGTTCAAAGGATGTCTATCAACTTGTTTCGACCATTCCTTAGAACTCTTGACTTTTTATATTGGCCATAACCTCAGTTTGTCTCAGAATCACATGAATTTGTAGTCCTATTGCGCACCCTGGTGCTACTTTCCTCATTGGTAGGTAACCTTGAACCCAATAGTCGACATTTCATCATTGGTCATTGACTAGATGGTTTCCCTTGTGTTCGATGACAAGACATCTATTCACATATTGGGATTCATGCAGTGTCTTTGATTCCATTAGCCTTATTGGTGGTTTCCTCGCCTTTGTCAGCATTTTTCCTCATTGAATGCTATTTAGAGGGTCTTTTTCGTGTATATCTTGTACTTGGCACACGTGAAAGACACACAGGTTCGTTGGTTCATGAACATGTTCTTTGTCTGATTTCCTCCAAATCATCAAGCTCCTGATTTGTACCTCATGTTGAATGATGAGAGATGTCATAATGCTCTCCTTTTAGTTGGTCTCCTTCCACCGACTTCAGCTCATCTATTCTAGAGACGAGACCTAGAGTCCTATGAGTACCTAGATGCTTGCAGTCATTAGTGGCAGGTTCTCTCGTCATCAAAAAATGGGAATACATCAATGTCTCTTGATCGATGGATTCTTCAAGTGTTTGACCCTGACACCTTTATTCACACTTGTAATAATGTACTCGGTTCCTTGATACCTACTTTCATCATTGTTAGGATGTCTCACATTTGTTAATGATATACCTCAATGATCGATAATGAAACGAAGTGTCATTGTGTTTGACCTCAACTCCTATATTCACATGATGTGGACTTGCACCTTTGGAAGATTGTGTAGAATACTTGAAGACATCAGTTTATAGTCGCAACTTTCCTAAGTTGTTGCTACCTTTTCATTGGACCAGTACCTGTGTGATTTCAGTGATCATGGGAGATCAGATTGTACTCCATGGTATACAGATATATTCAGATTTATTTTGAGACTGGCTTTACTGGGCCTTGTTTGTGACTATGACAACCTTTGGCATATAACCAAACTTGTATTTTCCTATTCATGGCCATGGACAGTTGTTTGGTATATTTTCACATGGATCTACAATGTAATTCAAATTGGCATCCATGTATGCAAAGTCAATACAGATTGTAATGAAAAAATAGTTCTTCTAGTTGGGTCCCCATTACTCCACTTCTGGGTTTTTATAATGTATTTCGACCATTGAAAATACTCCTCTGACCTCACACATTAGGGGGCATCTGTTATAGAAAAAATTTCCTCACCCCATGCAATCTTGCACATAGGGCCTTTTTCCATTTCCCTATGCAGACTCGAAGTCCCTTTTTACAAATTCCAGAGCTAAAAACATTATTTTTCCACATATACATGCCCTGCCTATATTACAACATACATATATGCAGGTTGCACCACTACAACCAACGTACATTGGGAAATGTGCCCAAAATTAAAAAATGGTGTCGGGTTTCCATGGCATGTCACGAGATCAATGATCCTTGGCCTTCCATATATTAGAAACGTTCTGACTCATCCCTTCAGTTCCACTTGAAGGATACAAATGGGACAAATCCGAGCTATGGAAAAGAGGAGAAAGAATTCAACTTTGAGAGAAAAGTTACTCTGGAGAAATTATTCACTTCACATTGAGTCTGCATCCCTTTTCCTTTAAGTCTGAACACATTGTTTAGCCCCCAAGCTCTTCCCTTATTGATTAAGAACTTCATTGTCTCTCTTTTATGATCTTGCCTTTGGTGGAGGATTGAAGTGGTGGAGGCCCAGCTAGAAGTAACTTAGTTTCTCGGTTCCAAACCATGTTGGCACAGAAGTTTCTATCTCATTCACTTCTACTAATTATATATTAATAGAAATACTCTTTTCTCATCCAATTAATATCTCGCAAATAATTGAATTATTATTCCATGAGCGTATTTGTTATGAATTTTGATGGATTATGTTATTGAATGTGCTAACATCATATATTATCACCATATGCGTGCGTTGCTTGGTTGTTGAGGACTAGTTGCAGGTATATTGCTTTGGGTTAAGTGCTCAATGGTGGACTTCATCAAACATATGGACGAGGTAGGCCTCTTATCTTGTCTTGTTAGCGTATTTGTTTATATATCATACTTCAGATTAGAGTTGATTTCTGTAGTCATTTTCATCTGTTGTGGTTTACCCCTAGCCATAGAGAGATTTTCCTCGTAACAAATACACCATATCATGACAAGAAGTATCCACCAAAACAAGTATATGTTATAGCCCAAAAATTCCCTACCTATGCATACATGGCATTGGCCTTTCTACTTACTCAATTTTCCAAATGACTGTTGAAGTTATCTCTTTAGAAAACCATTTTTTGGAGCATGTACGTGCCCTGTTGCACTACTTCCTATGTACACATGCTATCTGCATACTAGACATCTCATGTACATACGCGAGCTTCATGCTAGACAGCCCACGTTTACCTCCAAAAGTTGCAAAAAATAAAAAATTGCAAGTATTTCGGTGGAGTTAACGAGCTATTGGAGGTTTCCTAACCATTTCAACCATTGTAGCCCGTCCCCAAACTGACTAACCATATTTTTGTCATAGAAAAATAGGTCTTTGGGTCTCATTCCAACATCAAGCATTAGAACAAAGAAACTCTGCCAAAATCCCTTCCCCTTCTAGCCCAATCTTTGCAGCCCTTTCTAAGATTTGGCCTCAACATTCCCCCTCTAGCTCTCTCCCTATACAATCCCTTCTCTTTTCCCAAGGAGATAAGTTGATTGTGATAGATATCATGGGAATGATGCACTTGGAGAAGCAATAAGAGGAGCCCGGACCAAGTTCATGGAGTGCCTACCAATGAGAAGGTTGTAATATTTTAATCTTCAGTTTGAATAAAAGAGTTATTTTCCTATCCCAATTCATTGCGTATTTGTATCTTTATTGATTAATGCATCTAAATTTATATCTAAACACTAACATTGATAAATGGAGATTTCATATTTGTAGTATTGTTTTCCTAAGTGTTCTTGCAGGTCAACTTTGGGAGGAGACCAGTAGCTTAGGAAGCTACAAAGTTGAAGGAAGTCTACATCGAACGTTAAGGCCTAAGGTACACTTACCAATCTTCCTTCTTCTATTTTTGTCTTTATGTTCAAATAGTTTAGGATAGCTTAGGATTAGGGCCGTCTTTTAAGGGAAGTCAATACTCTACCTATATTCTGACACAGTATAGTAATAGGGGGATTTTCCCCGCTAGAATAATTGGCGACTCCAATGGGGAGTATCTATAGGATCTTAGAAGGAGGGTTTTTTGTTTTAATTGGTTTTTTCAATTCGTTTTGAGTTTTTCAAGTTTACTGAGTCAATTTAGGGTCTTTGGTCACCTTCTAGGTGCCTACCATCTTTCCCTGCACAATCAGTCTGCCAAGTCTTTTTCTTTTTGAAAAATCCTAGAGGTGTACGCGCTCTTCTTTGCCTCAGCCCACGTACATACATAGTCTGGACAATAGACAACTCGCATACATACACAGGTTGTTGGTGCAACAACCCACATATCTGGGTCTTGAAGGGTTTCTTTAAAAAAAAAAGAGGAGTTTTTCTCTTTCCTAACAAAAGCCTTGGGATTCTTAGGCCTTTCTTGGATTTTATAGGGTCTCTGTTAGAGGTCTTAGGATTGGGTTAAAGATTTGGTTTGAAGTTGTTTCTTGATCTTCTTTTTTTTTCCTTAGAGGTTTAGAGTGAGCTTTCAAGTTTTAGATCCTCCTTTGGGTTCTTTTGAGTCCCTGCATTTATGCAGTTGGCCTAGGGTTTGTGTCAATCTTGGGTTCTTTTCTTTCTTTATCCTATTTTATGCTTTGAAAAAAAAAAAATAATAATCTTTTACTTTTGTTTTTTTTCTTTAAGCATTTCAAAAAATCAAAAAAGAATTTTTGCATTTAGTTTGGTACTGTGGCGTAGGTTGCTTGTTTGCAAAAGAAAAGAGTTTTGGTTTCAAATTTCTTTCTTGTTTTCCTAAAATTATATTTAGTTTTTCATCATGAAACATAAATCTCTTTTAGGGAAATTTTAGTTATAAGATCTTGGAGAATTATTTTGAAAAGTTGATATTTACAAATATTTACAAGCTTTTTCTTTAAAATTTAAGTATCTAGTTTGTTTGTTCATATAAATGCTTTAATGTTTTCTCCTTTTTTCGTCTCTTCCAAACACCACAAGTTGCATGTTCATATCCTTTGAGTAAATCAAGCCCATAAGATTAAAGCTTAACTTAAAATCTATTAGACTTTATGTTTGTAGGGTTTACCAACTAGTTTAGGATTTTAGGGCCTTGAAATAAGTGTGAAGAGGAAACTCTTCAAGGCCATATAAAACAAACATTGGAGTCTAAGATATGGAGTGTATAAAGTCCAGCATCGTAAGAGTTAGAAAATACCCCCCTCTAACACAGGGGTTAAAAATGAGGTTGCGTAAGGAAAGGTAGAGGAAATAACCCCTCCAAAGCTGGACCAAGCGTATTGGGGATTGTATATTGAGGGTCTTTCTTGGGAATCACACTGATCACATTTGAATACGGAGCCTCTATTAAGCCATAATATTGGCTCATTATCCATTAAGTGGGGCATATTACATTAGTAATGTTATTTTATTTATGTCGGCTTTATTCCATTAGTTGTAATTATACCTCCTAGTCTCCTATATATACCAAGGAGACATTTTCATTTGGAATCATCTTGTACTTGAACATTTATGTGGGGTAAAAGGAGGTTTCCCCCTCGAAGAGGCTTATTAT
>JASDQU011246836.1:24528-36372 GCA_032191745.1 Picea mariana | reverse complement strand
TCAGATCTGCTTGTATTGATCTTCATTTCTCATTCAAACTTTGGAGGCATCTTTTGTATTAGCAGGAGCATTTTGTAGCAGCTCTTATCTATTGTCTATCTTCTTGGCCATCTGTTGAGCATTCCAGATCAACATCTTCATTGTAGCAGGTTTCTCTATTTTATGAATAAAGAAGAATTGAGATGTTTTGGCTTGTCTATCTTATTGCATATGGTTGAGGTATGTTCCATGGTTATGTCTTTCTGTTATTTTCTGCATACACACATATAAACACATCTAAAAGGTAGATCAACAAAGTGTTTGATGAAATACCTCACTCAGAAAAAGTTTTAAAAAGACACCAAAACAGTGATGATCCTTGCATAATGGCTTGGGATCATTACAATGTGAAGTCTAGGGATGTAGTATCTCTCGCGAATCTTGGATAAAACATAGAAAACATATCCTACTAACTAATGACCCATGGAGAGGGATTATGATTGGATCATAACATGCCCTCCCCGTTCAAAATAATCCTTGTCCTCAAGGATGTAGGTGAAAAAACTGCTGGAGTATAGTTGTTGATTCCCTTGTATCATCCTCTGGTGGTGTGTCCTTCCACTAGATCAACACTTCTTTAATAGTTCTACCATGCAGCTAACATTCACGGTGATTGAGGACTGCGTCTGGTTGAATCCAAAGGGAGACTTGGTCATCTAATTTCATAAGGATGGCTTGGACCCTGCAATTCTATCCCACCACTTTATTCAGACAGGAAACATGGAACATCATATGGATTTTGGAAGTAGCCAAAAGGGACAATTTGTAGGCCACTGAACCAATATGCTTGATTATCTGGTAGGGCCCATAAAAATTGGGTTCCAACTTGTGATGTCCCTAGGCTTTGAGAGATGTTTTCTTGTAAGGTTGGATCCTAAGAAACACTCGATCACCTTCCTAAAAAACCCTTTCTGAACGATGTTGGTCCTCTTGTTTCTTAATGCGATTTTGGGCCATGTGGAGGTTATACTTCAGAGAGGAGAGGGTGGTTGTGCGACCTTGCAACATTGTATCAATAGATTGGACCTTTGATGTTCCTAGAAGATAGGTAGTAACTGTAGGTGGGATTTTTCCATACACTACTTCATATGGGGTCATTTTAGTGTTCATATGATAAGAAGTATTGTACCACCATTTTTCCAAGGGGAGCCATTATACCCACTGGTTTTGTTTGTCCTAAGTAAAAGAACAAAAATGGGCTTACAAAAATTTGCTAACCACTTCCATTTGGCCGTCAGATTGGGGACGATAGGATATGCTCATGTTTAGTTGAGTGCCCTGCAATTTAAACAACTCTTTCCAAAATGTGCTTGTGAAAGTGGGGTCACAATCATATACAATAGAGGTGGGCATGCCATGTAACTTGAAAATATTATCAAGAAAAACTTGTGCTACTAGTGCTGATGTGAAAGGGTGGGGCAAGGCACAAAAATGAGCATACTTAGAGAGGCGATGAACCACCATCATGATGATAGACTTGTTCCCATCTTTAGGAAGTCTCACTATAAAAATCCATGGTGATTTCTGTCCATATAGAAGCTGGAATGGGTAGGGGTTGTAGGGCGCTTGGAGACTTGATAGTTTCACCTTTATTATGTTGGCACACCTCACATTCTGTGAAAAAGTGAAGGATATCCTTCTTCATTCCTTCCCAGAAAAAAGAATGATGAGCACGAGCATATGTCTTTTAGAAGCTTGAGTGACCCACAATATCCGATGAGTGAAACTCATTTAAGATTCATGGCTTGAGTGTTGAAGAGGGTGAGAGAACCAAGCGATCCTTATATATGAGAACATTGTCTTGCCAAGTGTAGCTGATGGGAGGATTAGGGTCCTCCTAAAGGCGTTGAATTAACTTGAAGAGAGTCGGGTGTGTAAATCACTCTTGGCATACTTCTTCAATCCAATCAAGGACAGATAAGGATAAGGAAAAGAGGGATTCATCTTCCTCATGTTGGCCTGATAATGCATCAACGACTATATTATCTTTTCACTTTTTGTATATAATTTAATAATCATAACCCAAGATTTTGGTCAGCCACTTATTTTGTTCTGGGGAGGATATTCGTTGCTCCAAAACATATTTTAGACTATGGTGATCTGTTTTGATCTAGAAATGATGTCCCAAGAGATATGGCCGCCATGTGTGCACCGCATGGAGAATGGCCATCATTTCTTTGTCATACATAGATCTGCCTAGATTGTGACCACTTAACACTTGTCTAGTAAAGGCCAAAGATCTACCATCTTGTGTGAGCATTGTGCCTATACCAGTGTCAGAAGCATATGATTCCACCACAAAGGTTTTATTGAAGTCAAGCACTACTAGGACAGGAGTAGTGCACATGAACCTCTTTAATTCTGTGAAGGATTTCTCAACAATAAGTGTCAAATGAAATGCATTCTTCTTAAGAAGGTCGATCAATGGCTTAGAAATTTTTCCATAATGGTGGAATTTTTTTTTATAATATCCTATGATACCAAGAAAACCCCTTACGTGCTTTAAGGTCTTGGGTCACGTCGATTATTGCATAGATTGTATCTTTTTGGGGTCCACTTTTACCCCTTCTCGACTGACAATGTGTCTCAAGTATTCCACTTCACTGGCTCCAAATGAACATTTGGTATTTTTGACAAAGAATTGGTTTTCTTGCAGCAATTGGAGGACTTTGTCCACATGAAGAAGGTGGTTATCCCAAGTGTGACTGTAAATGAGGATGTCGTGAAAGAAAACCGAGAAAAACTTCCGAAGGTAAGGTTTTAATAATTTATTCATGAGACTTTGGAAGGGGGATGGGGCATTGCAAAGGCTAAAAGGAATGACCAATAATTCATAATGTCCTTCATGAGTTTTGAAAGGAGTCTTTGAAATATCTACCTCTTTTATCTAGATCTGGTGATAGCCTGAGTGAAGGTCTAATTTGGTGAATAGAAAGGCACCTTGGAGTTAATCCATAGATCATCAATGACAGGAATGGGAAAATTATCTTTGATGATTAGTTTATTTAGGGCACAAAAATTAGGGCACATGTGCCAAGTACCTTCTTTCTTTAAGACCATCACCATTAGTGAAGAATATGGGTTGGTACTGGGGTGAATTACCCCACCTCGAGTAATTTATGTAACATATTTTCTATTTCATTTTTATGAGCAAATGGATATCTGTAGGGACACACATTGTGGGGTTGGCTGTTTGAAAGGAGAGGGATGCTATGATCATTCTCACCCCTGGAGAGAGGTAAGGTTGTGGGAATTTCAAATACCTTGGGGTACTTGTCCAAGATGAGTTGCAGGTTGGGAGGAACTACCTAAGAGGCATGTTCATTGACCTGGATGGCATTAAATTGAGCAATCACACCATGGTGGCCTTTTTTCAACAATTTTTCCATCCTGTGAGAGATGATCATTTTAGTAGAGCTCACTTGGATACCTCATAAGGTATAGGAGTGAGCATCTTGGGTGAATCTCATATATAATTCTTGATAATCCATCGTGATTGTCCATAGACTGCGAATCCATTCCACTCCTAATACAATATCAAAACCACCCATGGAAATAGATAACATGTGGGGTTTCAGAGTATAATCAGCCATTTGGAGTTTGACATTCTCAAAAAAAACCCCACACTTCATAGTACCACCATTAGTGATGAGGATTTGAAAATTAGAAACAAGGTAGACAAAAAAATGGATCTCATCAACAAGCCTGCGATGAATAAAATTATGGGTTCTACCATTATCAATCAACACCACCATCTATCGATGTTTGATGTATACTTGATCTTCAATGTTCGTAGGGATGAAATACTCGAGAGTGCATGAAGTGATATGATGGGTTCCTCTGGTTCCATAGGGGTTACAACTGAATCTTCCGCTTGATCACTTGGTGTATCCTCATCTGATGGGATGTCTTCATAAGTAGATGAAGCAGGTGCATCAATATGGAAGAAATTTTGTTCTCTACATTTATTCCTTGGTGAATACTTTTCATCACAATAGTAGCAAAGTCCTTTCTTGCGATGTTCCACCATTTCAGCTGGAGATACTTTTTGTACCTTCAATGTTTTTTTCGGAGCTGGGTGAGCCCTAGGGAGAGGACGGTTGAGAATTGGAGCCTTCATGGGTGGGGCCTGAAGGATGGTCTCTGCTTCCTTTGCTAATTGACATTCCTACAACTAGGTAGTGGGATGATGCATGCTCACATGAGCCTAGATGGCTTCCTTTAAGACACTGATAAAACATTCAAGGTAAAATGCATCAGATAATCCCTTAGTCTGGATAGCCAACTATTCAAATGTTGTGATGAAATATGTAACTGATCCAGTTTGGCACAACTTGGTGAGTCTACCCAAAAAATGTGATTTCCTATCAAAACGGGAACAAACTGCTTTAGTGAACAGGTTCCAAGTGGGATTTCCTGGATAACATTTCTTACGCCACTACCACCATTTCCATCGTTCTTGATCTAGGTACAAAACCCCTACATGGAGTTTGGTCTCATCATCCCAAATATTATGGATGGAGAAGTATTGTTCCATTTGGGAAACCCACCCTGCTAGGTTGTATCCATCAAATTTATGCATGTCAACTTTGGGAACCTTATTCCAAGAGTGTGGATAACCCCAAGTAGAGTAAGAAGAATGACTATGCTCATAATGGGAATGATGAGGGTCCTATGCATTGGGTTCTACCTAGTCAGGTTTTGTGAATTGCTGCATGGATTCATAGATGGCTACTTGGATTGCTGTAGGGAGGGCGTTGTTGGTTTTTGTTTGTATGGTAGTGGGGATGGAGTCCATTTGCGATTCTAAGCTAGACATCTTAGTATCCCAGTATTCTTGGGTCTGAGCTCGGGTGGTTGGCATGGTAATGACTTAAGTAGTAGATGAGGTGGTGGGATGACAATCAAGACCAAAAAAGTGAGATGTACCAGGGTGATCAGGAAAAAGAGAGGAGTCCAATGGGATAGGTGTGAAATAAGGTGTCTCGGAAAGGGGTGGGACCAAGGAGAGAAAAAAAAATTAAAAGTGAAGGGTACCACTGCGATCATAATGAAGAGAGGAATGCAATGGACTAGGTTACACATAAGGGTTATGACAGGCCCCAGATGTTTTTTTGGAGTTATACTCCGAGTTGAATAATACTGCACTGACAAAAAGGCCAAATGATTAATAGGAAGAAATGTGTAGGAATTTCGTAACCAAAATACAAGAGACAGTTGCATGACAATAGATCTTGTTTGTTCTATTTATGTTTCTGTCCCAAGGGTTAGGGTATTCAAGGTTTCTACAGACAAGGGTTTTCCCTATGCTATAGCTCTCTGAGATACGTGTGAGGTCCAACAATAGTACTCGACCTAATATCTTAGGGCACCAACTAAGGAGGCTATATTGTTCCCTTAGCCATACTACCCGACTACCCAGGTACTAGAGAGTATCTTATTGAGTGTTGTTCTCGGTGGCACTATAGTATTCAGGCGACCAATTGGTTTATCTACAGAGGGCTTCAGGAGATCAAGGCTGATCCGTATACAGGTGTTGTCTGATGTGTTACCACTAGAAGGGGTACCAACATGCGTTACAAGGGTGGACAACAATGTGTGCTTAAGTACCACTTTTATTTCCTACGTGTATGAGTCCCTGATCATGGGTTTATGCACAAAATGACATATCTTTGTAGTTTAAAGACGCTGGAATGCGTCTCTACCCTGAAAAGAATTTACCTCAAAAGTTCTTCCCAAGAAAGAGCTCTAATACCACTTGCAATATTCCAAATATAATATAATATGTAGAACATAAATATTTAGCAAGCAATGGCAGAAAAACAATGATATATCCAGGATGGCACAAAGAGGAGAGCTCTGATGCGAAACCCTAGCTCATCCACGGCATAGGCAACTGCAGCTGCAGCAAAAACCCTCAACCAGGCGGCACATTCAACCAGGAACGACCACAAACACCCAGTGGCCAGTGTTAAACTGATATGGGCGAAGAGGAGGGGGGGAAACCCCCCTCATACCGTAATGTGGCGGACAATGACAAAGCCGGCGTGAGGGCAAGAAGACCCACCTTCGAACCACCGCTGCAGATCAGAGATCAGATTTTAGCTCGGGAGCAAGGTCTGAGAAAGGACATGGATACAGAAGCCGTAACATCTCAGTCCAAGCCGCCACGGAGCTGGGAGCTAGGTAAATGCATTCCACAACTCGAAAAACCACCAAGATATCTCATAAGTTCCACTAGGGTCGGCGAGAACACACAATTTATGAAGGAACACGCCCTCATTGGGAAATTCCTTAGCCTTTGGCCCACAGAGAGGGATCTCAACAAGTGGATCAAGCACTGGTGGAATCCCAAAGGAGATTATGAGGTGCAACTCCGCTCCAAGGGTTTCTTCACCATGATTTTATACAATCTGGAGGACAAGGATAGGATCTTTGAGAATGGACCATATTTCTTCAACTTAGCAGGGCTGTTCCTACGCTTCTGGACGGAAAGATTCAGCCCGGACAAAGAAGATTTCACCATGGCCCCAGTATGGATACGCCTATACTCCCTCCCAAAGGAGTTCTGGTTAGAAGAAATCCTCATGGGTATAGGCAATACCATTGGGCAATTTGTCAAAGCCTTGGAAGCTATGAAGCAGAGAAAATACACATCTTATGCCAGGATCTGTGTATACATGAACATCTCCAAAGCACTTCCTGGATCGGTGACCCTTGAATACCAGGACGAGGACTGGATACAAACCCTAGACTACGAACACATCCATTTCAGATGCAGGAGATGCCACGAGCACGGTCACCTATTCTGGGACTGCCCTCTCATCAAACAAGTTGCGAAAGCCAGTGATACCCAGCAGAAGGACGGTTTCGTCACTGTCACCTCAAGGAGGAGGAACCCTCCGAGAAAGCAAATCCCAAACACCAGCCAGAAAATCCCAACCAAAAATTTGTACGAGGTCCTGGACCAGCTGCAGGAGGAAGAGGAAATCCAGGACCCACACAAGGACCCTCAACTGAAGCCGATAAACAACTCCAATATCAACCCCAATCCTGCAGTAGGGGAAACCCACACTGAAGACAGGGGAGAAGGGGATGGTGACACCCCAATGCTGATTGATGACCGAGACCTGGCAGGAATCGATTTGGAAAAGCTAGAGGAAGCGCTCAACCAAAAAGATCTGCACACCCTCCCAGAAGAACAATTGTGCAAAGTCCACAAAGTCTTTCTAAACTCCTCAGCTGGATCCATGGCATGGCTGGGCATAGCAACGGACCTAAACTCTGGCGCGAAAAGAATCCCACGAGAGAACAAAAAAAGAGGGCAGAAATCTGCGCACCAATTGATCAAGGAAGCAGGCAACCTGATGATTAACTCAGGTCAGATCCACAAGCTCTCGGAGGGATACCTCCACACCGCCCCCCCCCTCCTAAAGATGAAAGTCATCACCTGGAACATCAGAGGGTTGAACGGTAGATCCAAGCAAAGGACTCTACGAGACTGCATCATAGAAGAAAAACCAGACATTCTGATGCTACAGGAAACCAAATGCAGGGGAGCCGAAGCCGAAGCTATCTTTAAGCGTATATGGAGAGCATGCAACTCTTTAACAATCGATTCCATAGGGGCCTCAGGGGGCCTGGCCATCCTATGGGACCCGCACAACATCACCATCAGCGAACCTTTCACAACGATCAACACATTAACAACTCACTTCGAAGTCATTGGTTCAAACCAGGAAGGAGCCATCACCAACGTCTATGGGCCTCACCACCAACAGGACAAAGATATTTTCTTGCAGCGGCTGGAACTAATCAAAACCCTAACTGCAACACCGAATTGGATCATAGGAGGAGACTTCAACATGATCTTGACGCTGGAAGTGAAAACAGGGGGCACTAAGAAGCTTGAGCAAGACAGTGGTAAGTTTCGTACCCTCATAGACAATTTAAATTTAGTAGACATAGAAACCAACAATGGCATTTTCACTTGGTCTAATCGCAGATTGGGCAATCAGCATGTTTCCAGTCACGGAAGAGCTTCTGGAATTCGGCTCTTGCCTGGAAAGCCTCATCCTACCAAAGGCAGGCTCAGATCACTGGCCTTTAGCGCTACAGCTAAGTCTGGAAGACCCACCCAGATACAAGCCTTTTCGCTTTGAGAAATTTTGGTTGTAGCATTCGGACTTCCAATGACTCGCCCAGTCCTGGTGGACACAAGCAGAAATAGATCATGGATCCAAAATGTACAAACTCCAACAACACCTCAAAAACTTCAAACAACAGCTGAAACAATGGAACAAAGACTGTTTTGGTGACATACTCCAAAGCATTAAGGATTTAGAAGGCTGATTGGGAGACATCCAGAAAACCTTTATCTCTGGATTCAGAACCGCAGAACTTATGGAAGAGGAGGCCCATCTTTAAGAGCAACTTGAGGAGAGAAGGAAGCAAGAGGAAATTTTATGGAAACAGAAATCCAGGGTGCAATGGCTCAAGGAAGGGGAGAGGAACACAAAATTCTTCCATCGAGCCATGATACACAGAAGACATGTCAACAGGATCACTCACCTGGAAGACATTCAGGGAAACATCATCAGGGAGCATGCCAAAATCGAGGATGAGCTCCTCGGATACTATCAGGAACTTCTCACAGAACCCAATGTCGACAGAACTGAAGCCATTCAAAGGGTCACTGAGCACATACCGTCGCTGGTCACTCCAGAGAAAAATGCAATGCTGACACGACCCTTTACCCAGGAAG
Organism: Picea mariana; assembly: GCA_032191745.1. Classification (NCBI taxonomy): domain Eukaryota; kingdom Viridiplantae; phylum Streptophyta; class Pinopsida; order Pinales; family Pinaceae; genus Picea; species Picea mariana. The sequence continues at coordinate 27,569 of JASDQU011246836.1, read as the reverse complement.
AAGTAACTCAAGCAGTCAAAACCATGCCTTCAGGGAAAGCCCCCAGACCAGATGGCTTCAGCACGGACTTCTTTCACCACTGTTGGGACCTAATCAAACATGAGGTATGGGAGGTGGTTGAAGAATCACGAACTTCAGGATTAGTACTACCCGCTTTAAACGCCACCTTTCTCACACTCATCCCGAAGGAAGAAAGAGTCACGAACCCCAAACACTTCAGACCCATAGCCCTGTGCAATGTAATATATAAAATCATCATGAAGGTCATAGCTAACCGTCTAAAACCCATTCTTCCTTTCGTTATCTCAAAGGAACAAGAGGGATATGTTGAAGGAAGACAAATCATGGACAGCGTCATCCTGGCGCATGAGATCATCCACTCCCTTAAAACTTCTCGAAGTCCAGGAATGCTCATCAAACTTGACCTCTCCAAAGCCTTCGACCGAGCCAGTTGGAAATATCTCAGAGCTGTCCTCGACTCATTTGGATTCGATAAGGGATGGACAAATTGGATCTTAAACCTCACCTCCTTTGCTTTCTTCTCCATTCTAGTCAATGGCGTTCCCTCTCGACCTTTTTCACCATCAAGAGGAATCAGACAGGGGGACCCCCTCTCTCCCTTCCTGTTTGTACTCATGGAAGAAGGCCTGGGAAGCTACATTCAGAAAGCTGTTCGGGAAGGCTCCCTCAAAGGCCTCCCCTTGCACGGTATCCAGCGAGCTCCCTCCCATAGCCAATTTGTAGATGACACACTCCTAATGAACTCACCCACGGCAAGGGAATCCATCAAACTCAACTCCATCTTATCAGACTTCTCTGAAGCCTCAGGCATGGCGCTAAACTTGGACAAGTCCAATTTTTTTTTCTTTAACACTCCATCTTGCGTTTAGATCCACATTTCCAGACTTCTAGGAATACCTAGGAGCTCCCTTCCGTCCAATTATCTTGGCATCCCCCTTGCAGGACCAACGATCCGATCCATCTCCCGGGACAGCCTCCTCCTCTCTATCTCGAACAGGCTGAGCAATTGGACCTTTCGACCCCTGAATATTGCTTCCAGATTGGTCCTCATCAAATCCGTTCTGCAGGCACTACCCACCTACCTGTTCACAGCCTTAGTCGCACCTAAAAAGATCATCAAAGCCATTCGGAACCTTCAGAGAAATTTCCTCTGGAGTGGCCATCAGCCCAATAAGAAATGGGCACTAGTTAGCTGGGATACACTTTGCAAGACTAAACTCCAGGGAGGGCTCAGACTCAAGGATCCCAGGATCCTCAATCAGGTAATGGGAGCTAAAATTTGGTGGAGGTGGCTCAAAAACCCCACAGCGGTATGGGCACAGCTCTGGAAAAGAAAATATGCCCCAACCACACCAGAGGATCAGCTAATCCGCCACAACAATCATCTACAGGGATCGCATATTTGGAACACAGCCTGGCAGAATCGCAAACTGATACAGGAGCATGCCTTTTGGGAAATCAGAGATGGAGCAAGCGCCCTGTTTTGGCAAGACTCATGGCAGCAAATCAAACCTTTGGATGCCATGGAGGAACTAGCCGACCTTCAACATGGCCCCCTAGGGAACCACGCTCTTAAAGTCAGAAGCCTTTGGAAACCCCACTCGAGTCACTCAAAATGGCGACAATGGAAACTCTCCCATCAAGAGCTCGAGGTTCCGGACAATATCAACCTGCAGAGCTGGCACAATCAAGCCAAACGCAGGAAAATTCTCACAAGAGAAGGACCAGATATACTCAGGTGGGGATACTCAACAACCGGCATCTTCAACATAAAGGAAGCCTATCCACTGCAGGGTCAACACCAAGAACAAAGAAAAGAGCACATATGGAGTAAAGTCTGGAATCCGGCTCTTTGGCCCAAAGTCTCCACCTTCTTATGGCTCGTGGTGCATAACAGAGCCTTAAATTGGGACAACTTAAGAAAAAGAGGCTTTATATGACCCTCCATTTGTGCCTTGTGCACCCAACAGGAGGAAACCAAAGAGCATCTCTTTAATGGTTGCCACTATAGCCAACAGATTTGAGATCATGGAGCACAAGCCATGTGCAGATCCAGCCAAGACCGCAGCAGCATTAATAACACAATCGAAAACTGGGATCATAGCAATTATAACAACCCCATACTGAATCTAATTTGGCAGCTCCTACCAGGCTTCATCCTCTGGCAAATCTGGAAGGAGAGAAATAAGAGAATCTTTCGCTCCCAATCTTCCCAACCAGCAATATCCTGGGAGACAATCAGATCCCACATTAAAGAAACAATCAGAAGCAAATCCTGGACAGAAGAAGATCTGCAATGCAACCCAGAGGAACGAAGCATTATGCAAAACTGGCAGCCCATCTTCAACAAACAACCGGGGGCAAAACTTCTTCAGAATCCACTAACAAGCCCAATCAGCTGGACCCCCCCCCAAGAGCGCTTCATCAAAGTAAACTTTGATGGCGCCTCCAAAGGAAATCCCGGAGCGGCAGGATTTGTAGCCGTGCTCAGGGACTCCACTGGAAAAATTCTGGGGCTAGAAGCGGGATTTCTAGGAGACACAACCAACAATGTGGCCGAGTTAACGGGCTTACTTCGGGGCCTCCAATCAGCCATAGACAAAGTTCATCAACAAATCATCCTAGAAGGAGACTCGCAAGTCATCATAGGGCTAACAACTAAAATAATACATGGAGGCAGCCCTGACAAAGCTTCGCCAAGTTGGAGGCTTCAATACCTGCTCGAAGATTTTAGCCGCCTTCTTCAACCCCATTTCAGCATCACTACTTCTCATGTACGCAGGAATGCCAACAAAGTGGCGGACTATCTAGCAAACGCAGCAGTGCAGAGGGAGATAGAACACTTCTCTTGGGAGACTCAGTCACCACCAGATCCAGAGATCTTCAACCATTGCCATATACTGGCCATAGCAGACCTTCAAGCCTCGGATGGGGTGACACGTCGAGAACGGGAGCCACGTGGGAGCCAGCTGGGGCGCCCCATTAATACCTCCACCGGCCGGCGTCCCCTCACTATTGAA
>JASDQU011246836.1:0-10632 GCA_032191745.1 Picea mariana | reverse complement strand
AAAAGAAGCAATTCTTACCTTTTGTGTATGTGGCACATTATGTAGATCAAATACTTGCTCCATCTGAAGTGTCCATGTGATTGGGTCCTTTCCATCAAACTTCCTCATATTGATCTTAGGAATGTGGTTGGTCTTCAACCCAAAGTTGGAGTTTCTCCATTCTTGATTCACCTTCCTTGTGTCCTCATCATGAATTTCATGGGATGCATTTTCACTTTCAGGTGTCTTCTCTGTTACGAAATTTTTCAATGCTTCCATGATCTCCCCTTTTAAACCATTCATCTTAATATCTAACTTAGCTTCCATTGAATCCATCTTAGTATCCAACTTAGCTTCCATTGAATCCATCTTAGTATCCAACTTAGCTTCCATTGAATCCACCTTAGTATCCAACTTGGCTTCCATTGAATCCATCTTCTTTTGTAGTTCATTTATTTCCCTACACATTTCTTCACCTTCATCAAGAGTACAAGTAGGATTGTTTGGAGGCTTATTTGGTGTAGAAGTTCCATTTTTTGGTGGCATGTTGGCCAAGTATCATTTTAAACCTTGATTTTGAGGTGGTTCTACTAGACAATCTTCCTTTTATTGTATCTCCAAAATTTCATCCCTTCTGAGTATGAGATTTTATGTTTTTGTAGGTCTCTGATATTTCTTCTCTTCAATTCCCCAGGTCTAATAAAAATTGGATGTGCCAAGTGGAATTTACGGTAACTTCCCCACAACTTCCTGATTTTTGGCCTTTCTAGAAGATCTCACTTGTATAGCATGCCCCACACAAAATAATTGATATACAATTATGAAACTTGTACCTGAACTACTACGGGATTTTCGCTATCCAATGCAACTAGTCTCACTCAATTTGGATACTCTAGGAAGAATTTATGATTGTTTTACTCGAAACACCTTCTTAAGACTAGTCAATAGGACTAGTCAGATACCCTATCTTCCACATGGTGTATATACAAATTTAAGATCACCCAGAAGCTAAAATTGCTACCAAATATACCTTACGAATTTATGATAAGAGCCTCTAGAGTTCCCGGTCTGAAACGTTACAGAAACAAATTTATAGCGAAAATTCGACAATGACTCAATTCAGGATGATTTCAGAACCCTATCTTAAAAAGGTTGTATCTCTGAAAGTATAACACCTCAGGAGCTGAATTTTTAACCCAACATACCTTGATCCGTCTACTAAATATCCTCCAATACATGTCTTCTGAATCATTGTAGAAAACTCTTTATAGATAAAATTCCATGGTGTCTCAGATGTAGCAGTAAAACCCCAAGACCCTGAGCTCTGATACCATATGTTAAGAACCAAATATCAATATAGCATAGAAAAACCTCAGAATAAGTACTCAATGCCTTGAAAAAGAGATAATTTCAGATAATAAGGCTCTTCAAGGGGGCAACCTCCTTTTACCCCACATAAATGTTCAATTACAAGATGATTCCAAATGAAAATGTCTCCTTGGTATATTTAGGAGACTAGGAGGTATAATTACAACTAATGGAATAAAGCCGACATAAATAAAATAACATTACTAATTTAATATGCCCCAATTAAGGGGTAATGAGCCAATATTAGGGCTTAACATCATTTACTCTTCCTTTCTACTCTGTTTGGTCTTCCTCTTGCCATTTTTCTTATTCTTCACCCGATATTTTGTTCGAGCATTTTTTTTCTTACCTTGAAACTTATCTTGGAAACCCAATTTTTTTGTACATGTAGGAAGTATGGAATCTCATTTCCTCTATGTTACTCATGTCAAGAAAGGTGGGAAACCCAAAATTCATTTGATCTCCTCACTTATTTCTTGTAAGAAAGAGGGCTTTCCAATTTTTTCTTCCAAGCCATATCATAAAAGTTAGATGGTGACCAATACTTCTCTTTATTTGACAATATTTTTGTCTTCTTACCAAACTATACCTTGGGCCGGTTTTCCCTCTTCCCTGTTTTTCACTTCAGTATTCTTATTTTTGTTTTGCTTGTTCTTCACCTAACATTTTATTTCAAAATATACCTTCTTTCCTTGAGACTTGTCTTGGTAGCACCAATATTTTGGTACATGGAAGGATAACATTTCATTTTCCTTATGCCACTCATGTCAAGGATGGTGGGAAACCAAAAATTCATTTTGTCTCCTCACTTCTTTCTTAGGGGTGAGAGGGATTTCTAATTCAGTTTCGAAAGTCATCTAAAACAATTCAAGTGGTGATTGGTATTTATCCTTATTCAATAATATTTGTATCTTATTACCAAAATCACCCTTGTGTGGTGATTCCCTCTTCCTTGATGCTCACTTTAGTCTTCCTCTTGTCATTTTTCTTGTTCTTTTGACACATAAAAAAACCTATGGTAGGTGGATGTGTAAATAACATTGAGCACGAGGAGTCAAGGGATGTTGTTCATATGGATCAATTGTTCTCCTAGTTCTATTAGGATCTGATCCTAACCCCTCTCCATGGGTCATTAGTTAGTAGGATATGTTTTCTATGTAATAAAGGATGACATTAGTTAATAAGGCATAATAAATAAAGCATAATAAGTCAACGTAAGAAGACCTAACATAAGCTTACTCTACTAGAAAGATCTTCCTCTAGAAGTTTCCTTAGAAGGTAGAATTAGAATAAATAAGAGTGGGAGGTATTGGATATTTTTTTCTTGGAGATTATTATAATGGAGCTCTACTCTACTAGAGGCTTCCCCCTAGAAGAGGTAAGCGAACATTTCTATGATTAATAAAGGTTCTCTTTCTGGTGTTATTCTCATATTATTCTCATATTGTTCTAGATATATCATTGTTGTTCTTCCATTGCATGCTAAATATTTATGTTCTGCATACTATATTATATCTTGCGTATTGCAAGTGGTATCAGATCTCTTTCCCGAGCAAGACTTGTGGGATAAAAATTTTTTTCAGGGTAGAGACATATTCCGACATATTTAAGCTATAGAGATATGTCATTATACATATAAACTCATGGTCGGGGAGTAATACACGTAGGAAATACAAGTGGTTCTTAAGCGCACATCTATTGGCCACCCTTGTAACCCTTGTTGATACCCCTTCAAGTGGTATCACATCAAAAAGAACCTATATACGGATTGGACTAGGAATCCTAAATCCCTTCATAGATAAGACAGTTGGCCACCTGACTGCTATAGTGTCACCATGAACAACACTCGGGAAGATAATCTCTAGTACCTAGGTAGCTGGGTAGTATGACTAAGGGTACGGTCTAACCTTCTTAGTTGGTTGTTACATGCCAAATTTCCACACTTGCATAATGTGTTGCACATGGAATAAATTCCAAAATCTAAGTGTCGCAAGTGTTGCATGTGGCACAAACGTCACATCCTAAGTGTCACATGTGTTGCAAAATCCTATAAATTGGAGGCATTTCCATGGTAAAAAAGGGGGAAGAAATCTGTCAAGTATCATAATTTTGATCTTGATTCATTTGTGCAAGGGTCGAACAAGGAGATATTGGAGAGGTTGTTGTAGCATCAATCGTGGTCTGTAAGTATCTTCTTATTGGTTCTCATTCAATATATACTTGACCTATTTCCTTCAAGTTTATTTCTTGTCACATTTGCTTGTCTACTATTGATCTAATCTTCATAGATAGACTTGTCTTATCTAATCAAGTAGAGTAGGAGATCGTTGTTTCCCTTTTCTGTCCATTGCAGATCTCAGTTTGTGCCAGGGAGTTTGAAGATCAAGCTCTGGGACTAGAAGTAGCGAGGACAAACATCGAAAAAGGTACATCATATGCTTTCTCTCCTTCTCGATTTGATTGTTCTAAATGAGTTTAAAGGGATGTTAGTGTCCACTTGTACTCTTTCTATCTTGGTATAGGGGTCTATAAATCCAAGGGAAGTTTCACCTATCTACAGGGGGAACATTATGTAACATTGGTGCCCTGAGATATTGGGCTGAGTACTACTGTTGGACCCCACACATATATACGATATCTATAGCACAGGGAAAACCCTTCACTGTAGACACCCTGCAAACCCTAAACCTTGGGATGACAACCACTTATCTATTGCATTGCAAATTGGACCCTGTCACATTTTTTCATTGTAGAAACACTCCCTTCCAACATTTTTTATTATTGAGAATTTGGGAATTCCGCCATTACATAAGTATTCAGGGTGGAGAATAACTCCACAGGAGTGAAAAAAAAAAAAATGGGGCTTGTCAACACCCTTCTTTGTAACATAGTTCATTGCATTCCTCTCTTCATTTTGATCGCGATGGTACCCTTCACTTTTAAACATTTTTTTCCCACGGTCCCACCCCTTTCTGAGACACCCTTATTTCACACCTATCCCATTGGACTCCTCTCTTTGTCCTGATCACCCTGGTACATCTCACTTTTTGTGGCCCCGATTTCTATCCCGACACCTCATCCACTACCTAAACCGCTACCATGCCAACCACCAACGCTTAGACCCAAGAATACTGGGAAACTAGACTACCCAACTTAGAAATGAAAATGGAATTCATCACTACTACCATACGAGCCGAAGTCAAAGAGTCCCTTCAAGCAGAACTCCACGTAGCCATCCATGAATCCATGCAACAATTCACAAAAAGTAATAAGGTAGAGCCCCATGTAGAGGAGCCTCAACATTCTCATTGTGAGCATACTCATTCTTCCCACTCCCCTTGAGATCCTCCACACTCTTGGAATAAGGATCCCAAATGTAACATGCATAAATTTGATGGATCCAACCCAGTAGGGTGGGTCTCTCAAATGGAACAATAATTCTCCTTCCATAATATTTGGGATGATGAGACCAAACTCGATGTAAGGGTTTTGTACCTGGATCAAGAACGATGGTAGTGGTGGTAGTGGAATAATAAGTGTTATCCATGAATACCCACTTGGAACATGTTCACTAAAGTAGTTTGTGTCCGTTTTGATAGGGAATCATATTTTTTGGGTAGGCTCACCAAGCTGCACCAAACTAGATCAGTAACAGATTTCATCATGACATTTGAACAATTAGCAATTGCGACTGAGGGATTATCTGATGCATTTTACCTTCAATTTATTATCAGTGGCTTAAAGGAATCCATCCGGGCTCATGTGAACATGCATCATCCCACTACCTGGTTGCAAGCATGTCAATTAGCAACGAAAGCCAAGACCATCCTTCAAGCCCCACCCATGAAGGCTCTAGTTCTCACCCATCCTCTCCCCAGGGATCACCCAACTCTGACACAAAAATTGAAGGTCCAAAAGGTATCTCTAGAAAAAATGGTGGAATGTCACAAGAAAGGACTTTGCTACTACTATGATGAAAATTATTCGCTAGGGCATAAATTTCAAGAACAAAAGTTCTTCTAGATTGATGCATCAACTTCCTCTCCCCATGAATACATCCCATTAGATGAGGTTCCTGATCTAAAGGAGGCAGAAACAAGTGATCACGTCAAAGATCTAGCTGTAATCCCTATGGAACCAGAGGAAACTTACATATCGCTTCATGCACTCCAGGGTATTTTGGCCCCACAAACATTGAAGCTCAAGGGATACATAAAACATAAGCATGTGGAGGTATTGATTGATAGTGGTAGAACCCATAATTTTATTCATCGCAAGATTGCTGATGAGATCCATTGCTTTGTTTTCCCTTTTTCTAATTTCCAAATATTCATTGCTAATGGTGGTACTATGGAGTGTGGGGGCCATTGTGAGAATGTCAAAATACAAATGGGTGATTATCATATGAAAACCCATACGTTTTCTATTTCCATGGCTGGTTGTGATATTGTATTAGGAGTGGAATGGCTTCGCACTATGGGGATAATAACAATGGATTATCAAGAATTATATATGAGATTCACCCAAGATGCTCACCCCTATATCCTTCGAGGTATACAAGTGGGATCCTCTGAAATCATCGGCTCTCATAGGATGGAAAATCTGTTGATGAAAGGACACCATCGTGTGATTTCTCAATTTAATGCCATCTAGGTCACTGAAAATGCCTCTCAGGTAGTTCCTCCTAGCCTGTAAACTCATTTTGGACAAGTACCCCAAGGTCTTTGAGGTTCCCACAACCTTACCTCCTTCCAAGAGTGAGCATGATCATAGCATACCTCTCCTTCCGGGAAGTCAACCCCCCAATGTACGTCCCTACATATATCCATTTCTGAAAAAAATGAAATAGAAAATATGGTATAGGAATTACTGGAGGAGGGGGTAATTCACCCTAGTACCATCCCATATTCTTCACTAGTGGTTATGGTATTAAAGAAAGAAGGTACTTGGTGCATGTTCCCTCATTTTTGTGCACTAAATAAACCGACCAACAAAGATAAGTTTCTCATTCCTGTCATTGATGATCTATTGAATGGAATTGAAGGTTCCTGTCTATTCACCAAATTAGACCTCTGCCCAACTATCACCATATTTGGATGAAGGAGGAAGATATTCCGAAGACTACTTTCAGAAATCATGGAGGAAATTATGAATTCTTGGTCATGCCTTTTGGCCTTTGCAATGCCCCATCCACCTTTCAAAGTCTCATGAATAAATTATTGAAACCTTGCCTTCAGAAGTTTGTCTTGGTTTTCTTTGATGACATGCTCTTTTACAATTGCACTTGGGATAGTCACCTTCTTCATGTGGAAAAAGACCTTCACAGGCTGCAGGAAAACAAATTGCTTGTCAAAAAGACCAAATGTTCATTTGGATCCAGTGAAGTGGAATACTTTGTTGGATTACTGAGAGGGGGGGTGAATTAGTAATAGAGCAATTTAATCCTTTTTAACCATAAAATGTAAGTGTTATATCATTGTAGAATTATTATCCAATAGTTGTAGAGTAAATAAACAATGAACAAATGAGAAATCATACACATACATAGTACACTAGTGTTTTTACGTGGAAACCCAAAGCAGGAGAAAACCATAGAAATCTTTTTCTTATGTCTTTAAGAACTAAATTCATTGGAAGCACCAACTTCCTTTTTTCTCCAGCTGCAACTGGAAGGAGGCTCTAACCCATTAGTTTCTCAGGCTACAACTTGAGGGAAGCTCCAACTCCCCAATTCTCTGGCTACAACCAGAAGGAGGCTACAACCCCCTATGTTCTCTGACTACAACCGAAAGGTGGCTACAACCACCTGACCTTGCCTTGTCCAACCACCTTGAGATAGAAGTAGAATGACAGAACCACTGTCACACTACCACTATGAGATATATTGTTGTAAACTTGTACCAATCAACCTGCACCAAACAACCTGTAATCAACCTATACCATAAACAACTTGTAATCAAATTATACCATAAACAAGTGCATAAACCATGCACCAACCTGTACCTCAACCTGTACCATAAAAAAGTGCATCAACCATGCACCAAATATGTACCAATCATGCATCAAATAAACATAAACTATGATTCATCAAGATGTACCAACATCATCAACTATACACCTCATGTATGTGTTAACTCATCAACTACTTGTCTCAACCATGTATCCAACATGTACCTCAACCAAAATCCCTCATCAATTTCATCATCCAAATCTGATTTATAAATCTATAATAGACCTGGTGTATATGATCACATACCTGCAAACCTTTCTTAACTTTAACAACAAGAGACTAACATTTTCATCAAACTTTACTTTAGTCTCACATGAATAATTTTGGATGAGTCAACAACCCTAACTTGAAATAATGATAAATATGTACCTGTAATTAATAAATATCTAAAAATAGTACAAAATGTTCTTCAGTGTCTTTTATGCAATTCGTCCAGGTTTCACTACTTGGAACCCCTCAGAAAAGGAGTTATAGAAAAAATGGCATACCTTGTTGAATTGTGTCTTATTCTAGAGAGTGAGCTTGTAGAGCCTGCCCCGCATGGAATATTTTTTGTATGGATATGAAAATAGTACAAAAAATACTACAAAGGGTACTCTAACCAATACATTTGTTTGTACTGAATTTGGATCTGTCGTGAAGATGTTATGAGGTTTTTACCCGAAACACCTATTTTAGGCTAGTTTCAGGACTAGCCACAAACTCTATTTTCCACGGAGTGTAACTCCAAATATACAACGACCCACAAGCTAAAATTTCTATCAAAACTACTTGGATATGTTTCCTCAATGGACTCCATATTTCATGGTTAGAATCATTCTAGAAAAAAATTTATTGTGAAAATGGTGAGATGACCTGTAAATAACATACCTTAGAAAGCATCATCAAAAGAATTTATCCTCTCTTGAATTTCGGCTTTCTTTACTTCACCTTCCCTTTGAAATTCTCCTTAGATATACTTTGGTTACCTCATTCACTTATATATATTCAATATTCTCAAGTGTAATTAAAAGGATAGACCCTTTCTTGCTATTTATACTTTTATGTAGCTTTCTCAAGGGTTTACCTTCTAACCATCTTAAACCACTTTCCTTATTTTAGGGCTAACCCAATTCTAACCGCTTGTGCACTTAGTAATTTCTCCATTAACTTTATTATTTAAATAATTTCTTTTGTATCCACTTTGACTTATAGTACACTCATCACTTCAGTTTATTATTTAAACAATTTCTTCTTTGCAACCACTTTGACTACTTTGACCTTTTGGGGCTTCTAGATCACTCATGAGGGTTCTCCAGCTTCACATGGCCATAAATATCTAACCATGAGGAGTTATGTGACGTTCCACATACCACCAAAAATGACATGACATGTACTATCCATATAGAACAATATTATTTAAATAATTTCTTCTTTTCAACCACTTTAACTACTTTGACCTTTTGGGGCTTCTAGATGACTCATGAGGGTTCTTCAACTTCACATGGCCATAACTCTCTAACCGTGAGAATTTATGTAACGTTCCAAATACCACCGAAAATGGAATGAAATTTAATATCCATCTAGAATAGTCTTACCTTCAAATATATTAAATCTCATACCATTATACATCAAACAAACTTGGGTCCATTACCCAAACCTTTCTTCTACTAGAATTCACTGCAATACTTTCTTCAAGGGTTGACATAAATGAAAACCAACCCAAAGAATCAACAATCTCCCCCTTTGGCATTGATGGAAACACTCTGATGTAATACTGAATTCATGTCATTGATGCTCCCCCTGTGACCATCACTCCCCCTGGAACCATGCCTTTGTGCTCTTTCTCCAAGGATTTACCTTTGCATCTGATAAATCTCTCCCCCTTTGTCATCAATGACAAAGGTATATTTCCATCTGGGGTTGCTTCCCTTGACTGAACTCTTCCTGAAACCGATCTCCCAACCTGAAATGTCCTGTTTATGGTGCTTCCTCATGTAAATCTAAGACATATAAGATAAGCATTAAAAAACATTCATTTTGCAGTAGAAATTACTTCGAGTCTCCGACGAAGATACTCAAAGGATTCCCTTGGAAGAAGTTTTGTAAATATGTCTGCCACTTGTTATTTTGTGCACACATATTCAACTATGATGTTATTCTCTACAACCTGTTCCCATAGAATGTGATACTTTATTGGAATGTGCTTCGTCTTGGACTGCATCATCGAGTTATTTGAGATACTGATGGCGCTTGTATTATCACAATAGATTGGAATGGGATCATCATACTCAGCCTGTATATCTGTCAAAATTTGTTTCAACCATAGAACCTGAGTAAAAAATCCTGCTGCTACAATATACTCTACCTCAGTTGTAGATAAAGATACTGATGATTGTTTCTTTCTTAGCCAAAATACTAAAAACTCACCCAATTAGAATGTTTCTCCACTGGTGCTTCGTCTCTAATCAATGCAACCTGTCCAATCTACATCTGTGTAGGAAATAAATGATAGATCTTTTCCTTTTGGATACCATAATCTAAACTCTTCTCTTCCTTTAAGATATCTGAAAATCCTCTTCACTTCTAATACATGTGATTCCTTTGGTGCTGCTTGAAATCGTGTCACCTGTCCAACTACCTGCATTACATATGGTTTGGATGTTGTCACATATAGTAAGATACCAATCATTGACCTGTATTTCCTCTAGTATGTATACTTTGAATCAACATCTTTTCTCAACTTGCAATTGGTTTGCATAGGAGTGGTAATTGGTTTGCAATCTTCTATTCTGAACCTCTTTAGCATTTCTATGATATACTTAGTTTGAGAAATAAAAATTCCATGGTTTCTTTGACATATCTGAAGACCCAGAAATAAGGATAGTTCTCCAAGTAATGGAATTTCAAATTCATTCTGCATATCCTTTGCAAATTTCTAGCTTAACCTGTCATCATTATTTCCAAAAATAATATCATCAACATAAAATTCAATTAATAAATTACTATCTTGAGTTACCTTGATGTAGAGGTTTCTATCTGCACTTTCTTTTCTGAACCCTTCCTACTATAGATATTTATCTAGTCTAGAGTACCATGCTCTAAGAGCCTATTTTAGACCACACAAGGCCTTCTTCAATTTTTGCATGTAATCTACGTTCTCTGACAACTGGAATCATTCTGTTTGTTTGATGTAGACTTCTTCTTCAATTTCCCCATTCAAAAAAGTTGATTTCACATCCATCTGATACACTTTAATATTCTTATAAGCTAAAAACAATCAGATTGCTTCCATT
>JASDQU011246835.1:569-16285 GCA_032191745.1 Picea mariana | reverse complement strand
CACCATACTCATCTCATCCTGAACGTCATATCTCAAACCATTCATGTACCTGGCAAGCTTTTCATCATCACTCTCACGATGACCTGCTCTAATGTTTATCCTGTAGAACGCTTCAGTGTATTCTTTCACTGTCATTCCTTTCTGTCTCAAATCTTGCATTCTTTGAAATAGATTCATTTAGTAATCTATGGGTATAAAATTGGCTTTCATCTTTGTAACCATTCTATCCCAACTTTTGATTTTTTTCTTGCCTTTGCAATGCCTATCAACCTGCAGTTCATCCCACCACAGTGTTGCGTTCCCTTTAAGTCTAGTGACAACATCTTTAACTTTCTTATATTCCTCAACATCCTTATAGTTGAAGTACTTGTCCAGAGCTCTAAACCAATATAGAATCTCCTCAATGTATAAGTTTCCTTCATACATCGGAATATCCATTTTTTCCCTGGCACCTATTCTTGTAACAGCTCTGAATAGACTTTCTTCTGCATCATCTTTGGCTACAACCTCTCCTTCAGCTCCACCCTCTTTTTCGCTTTCGTCTTCACTGACATCTCCAACATCGAGTATTCATCTTTGTGTTGTCTCCATAGCATCTAATCAAGCACATAGTTCCTTCATTTCCCTTTCCATAGCTGGATCGGGCATTGGTCTATATTGACGTCTTCTGGGCAGCATTCTTTCAATCTATTCCCTGCAGAATTCAAATCAGAACTTGCCTTCTTTTTCTCTTTCTTACATAAAACAAATATTCTAGAGCTTTGATACCACCTGACAGAGACACCCCTACCTCAGTAGGTTCTGCACGACCTCCTATTCTAGGATCATTCTTAATCTCCCCTTTGAGTTTGAATGACTCTTTGATTACCCACAAGAATCTTCCACACACAATTTTCTATCCACAGGTCCTTCCTTGGAGCTACGCCTGTGCAGGAAAGCACTAAGCGCCAACTCTCAACCATGTGACTAGCCGACGTGACCACAATCTTCACCCGAAAAGTAGTTCGGTTTTCGTGACTTTGCGATCACTGATGTGGTTCCCTCTGACTAGTCAATCCCCGAAACCTCGAAAGGCTAACGGGTCCTTTGACTCCTCCCTTGACTTTACTTGATGCGACCCTCGAATGCGACCTGGGGCCAAATCCTTCGACAATTTGGGATTTCATGTACCGGCTACTTTCAATGCAATAACACCTTTCATCGATAGACAAAATCACAATGATCCCTTTTCATGATCGACGACTCTGAGCTTTCCGTGATCTGATGGTCCTGATTCTATTGGGAATTCACGAATCAGGAACTCGCAACTTTCGACTCCGAGTCACAACATCCTCCACGACCTGACTTCCAAAATGGAGAATTCAAGCATGCGATCACCGACCCTTGTTGATCCAGATCCAATGGCCACTATCCCTCCTGAGCTTACAAGTGTTGAAATACACTCATCCTTAATCTTTCCACTAGTCTACAAGATCCAACGACTCACGGAACTTCGACGATTCTCCCTCTGAGAATTTCGACCATCCGTTCGGAATTCTCCAAGGCTCTGCCCAATTACCTTGGCGTCTTCTTCTTCTAAACTTAACTTTTGTGAGGTGATTCTGAACCTCGTTCTTCCTTTGAACACTTCAAAGTTTCTAACTCTTATGAATTTGGAACTCCCACTGTAACTTCTGGAATCTAAGGAAATCCCTGCGCGCACACCTTGTGACATTCAAAATAACCTTTGGTTATTTCACTCTTCAACTCTGTACACCCCTTTGCAACAACAATTCTTCAATATTTCTCCTTGGTTGGAAAATTCTAAGACTTCAACTCACCGGTGCACACCTTGCACGGGTCCGTGCGATACTCTCACTCCAACTGGTATGAGAACAACAATGTCCCTCCTGAGCTTTTCTGAGATAAAACTCATAACTTTGTCAACACACTCTATGCGAACCTCCACTGCACTCCTTGTAGAAATCCTCAGGACGAGAAACAATTGAAACTCATACTTCTCTTCTCACAGACTTCATACATTCAACATGAAATCATGAGCATACACACATATCATTGAAATAAATGCATAACAATGAACATAAGCAAAACTATAAACATACCATTAAAATAGATGTAAACAACAACCACCACAACACCATGAGATAGAATCAAAGAATTCTTATATTAATTCCAGTGCTCCTGTACATGGTTCAATAGAAACAACTATCTTCTTATACAATCCTACAATCTTTGTTCTCCTCTATGCTCTTGCTCTCTATAGCTCTACATCTTACAATGAGGATTTTATGATTACAATACAATACCTATGAGGGAGCTTTTTAGATTTTTCCCTCTTACATATCTAGCTATCTAATCGGAATAAATTCTACAACTACTTTACATTCATCACAATTAAATGCCTCCATATCCGATAGATGAGAGCAATGCTCAAGATCTGTTTACAATATCCAAAAACATAAAGGCAAATACATTCTCCTAATGATTACATTAATGATCCTTCATTCAAATTCCAAATGTTCTCAAAATGTGTGTTGGTGCAATTCCAGTTGTCCTTCACCTTTGCCCTTGCTTTATTGGCTCACTTACGATGCTCCTGCATCACATGAGAAGGGACATATTGCGAGATGTGTCAGCGACTTAATCTTCTAGCCTTGAAAAGGTATCCTCTATTATATCTCGAGGATTGTTATGAACAAACTCATTAGCCATGGATAGGGTTCTACACCTTTGTTCATAAACCGATTCCTGGAACCCTGTAAATTTCCAGAAATATCCCAAGAAAATCTCACTTTGATACCAATATGATATGTATACTATTGTGGATATTCCAATAGAGAAATTTATCACAATAGATCTGATAAAAAAAACTAAAATCAACACTATGAAGATTAAATTTATTTAAATTTCATAATCTTTAGTTTATGATTTTCTTCTTACATGTGAAATAGATAAAATGTGGAAAATAGAGAAAAGTAAAATACAATCACACACCATCAACAAAATAGCACAAATATGCTTAGAAACCCTTATGAGAGAAAACACAGCTAGAAGGTGAGGCTACTATGCTCTCTTTTCTCTAGTATGGAAATAATGCATGTACAAAGGAGAAGGCACTCTCTATGGAGTTACCTTAGACCTATGGCCTATTAGTCTCGTACAGAACAATAATCCCCTCTTTTATGCTCTATGATTTTCCTACTCCTAATTGTTCTTCTCTGTTATGGAACAAAATACTATAACATAGAATGGAACCCCTTATTCTCCTATTGGATTAGTATTTAACATAGCTCGATAGCCATCTGAGGTTAGCATTTTTACTTCCTCAAGCCTCAATTGTGATAATATTTTGTATTTTCTAGAATGTTATTGAAATTCCTCACATGGATATCCCCATATGCACGGGGGTTGACATGCCATCCTCTTGTACCATGGCGGTCAACACAATAGGTAAAATTAAGGGAGGAATAACTTTTGCACACGAGATTTGATTGAAGCGATTTTTTCACCGTTGGAAAGGTATCAATGTTTGTAATAAAGTTATAGGTTTATATATCCCCATGGGAAAGTTTAAACCCAAAAGTGTTTAGTTTTATGCCTGAAAATGACTCTGAAAGGTTTCAAACCCTAATTTTGTAAACTAGGACCTGCAATTAAATGACCCTGCAAGTTGATTCCTCCAATGTTTTCCACTTTTAAAGCATTGAAATACACAAAAAATAATATAATTATCCAATCCATAGCAATTACGTACAAAGAGAAACAAATTGTACAATTCGTTGGATCCCTAAGAAGGAGAGCTCTCACCTAGTTAATGAAATTCACTCAGAACCAAACAAGAAACCAAGGTGAAATTAAGAGTAATTTTCTAGCCTTATTTAAAACTCAAGACATCAAGCATCTGGTAGCCCAAAAACTTAAAAATATCAAGCAAATACTGGACAAATATGTGAGAAATTATGACAACATTTTCAAAAACCTACTAAGTCAAATACCAAATACAATAGATGCAGATCTATTGGTCAAATGGTATGTTGCAGAGCTAATTCCAAATATACACAAACCACTAAGCATGCATGATATCTAATCATGCAAATAATCTTTGAATAAATCCCAACAAATTGAAATGGATGATGATTGGCCAGCCCCATCGACTCATAAGAAGATGGATGAAAAACTAGAAATGCTTCAAAAATCATCAAGGGGCCTATCCCTTTCAGAGACGTGATTTATGGTGCACAAATTGTATGAATGAATTTCATACAAAATTCTTTTGTAAATATTGAGATACATCTGAAAGAGAGCCTAATATTATAAGGGTCGAAATAGAACATTTCTATGAGATTTGTGAAATATTGACAAACAATAATAGAAGATATTTCCCACATAATATAAAAAATGCAAAATCAAAATGGTGTGTCATTTGTGAAGAAGCAACCCACTATACACAAGAATGCCAAATTAATGGAATAAATAAGAAAAAATACCAAGTAGTCTATTATACACAAGCGACCGACCAGAACATGGAACAAGGTAACAATGGAGAATGCTATCAGGGAGGAGGAAATGGATATCAAGGTCAATGAGGTGGATACCAAGGAAGAGTTGATTATAGAGGATGATATCAAGGAAGAGGAGGCTACAAAGGTGTATACAATGTCCAATATGGTCAAGTACATGGTGGTTGAGGAAAATAATAATGTTATATTTTTCTAAAAGATGACCATATGAACCTGAAATGTCCATTAAAATAAAGAACTAACCTCAAGTTCTATACTATTTTTGGAGTCGGTGACCGTTCACTTGAATATTTTCCTTTTATGTTTAAGAAAATTAGAAACAAACAAATAATTAATATGTTACAAATAATTCTAAATCATGAAGTCCTTAATAAAAATAATTTGAATGTCATCACCAAATCAGGAGCCGACCAAGAAAACCATTTTTCAAGGGAATCTCAAGTTCAACAAATAATAAAGAATAATGTTTATCCTAACCCCGATTTGGAAGATAAAATCATGGGGGAATATTTAGAATTTTTTGACCAAGAAGGACAAAATTAATATATAAATGTAATTCATCTATCACAAGATAAAATACTCAATTATTATGACCAATAAGTCAACCTGGAGATAGAAGTTTATATGGTTCCCCAAGATGCAGTTGAATTTTCATTGCAAGTGAATATACTCCCAAAGGAAACATGGATCAATATGGGAATATTGAGGCTCACAAGATATATGAATTTCTTAAATATTACAAACCAAAGATTCATCGAACTAATGAGAATACTAATAAATGTAGAGACTTATATTATGGGAATTCTAATATTGGTTGACTTTGAACTAATAAATCTAGTTGAGGGTATTCCTGCATATATAGAATTTCTTGGTCAACCTTGGGGAGAAAAATGAAGATGACTATTTCCTTAGAAAGAGATAGAATCAAACTCAAAGGAAGTGGGAAGAAAATCATCATACATCTTTATCCAAAGGAAGGAAATCCTTGGATGGAACCTTGGGATGAAGACGCGGAAACCAAAATATTATATCAGATAATACAAGAGGATAGGGATAATGTCAAACCAAATGTAAAAAGAGAAATATTACATGGTTCCCCCTTTTCAATAGACTCTTGAGAATGATCCCAACTTAGGCATCAAAATGTCAAGTGTATTAAAACCCTAACACAATTTTCCTTTGTCTATCTTAAATTTCTATTGCATAAAAAACATGAAAAAAATTAGATACTGAATTATATGATTGGAAAATAGAGAATTGAAAGTGAGATCAAAAGAGTGTTGTTCAATCAAGGCCATCCTTATATCTAAGTTTCAATTGTTTTTTTTAATCAAAGTGGTACCTGCAATTTGTGAAAATAAAATTAAAAAGTATTGACTCTTCCTGCAATTGACATAAAAATAGGCACAATGCCTTCACTCAAATTTAAACAACGAGATTCCATGTCAGTTCGTGTTGAAGAAGTATCCAAAGTTTTCAACTAGTAAGGTCAAATACAAAATATGGTACAATATTTTATCGACCAAGCAACAAGGTGGTGTGACACTCATGCCCCACAACTACAAACTTGAACCACCACAAATTTGTATTTTGTAGAATGATTGGAGGAAATAAATTATCTCCAACTGCTAACATCCAAAAATTCAATCCATTCTTTGACCTTGTTTCCCATATTAATGAATGCAAGAATGAATTAAGAAGGATAGGGTACATATATGAATGAGTATGGCCACATATGTTCCCCAACACATTGAACAACATACCATATAATTGAAATTGAGGAAGTACGTGGGGAGACATTCAACTAGAATGACTTAAAATATAATTTCATTTAATATTGCATCAATTGTAACTATCCATAACTGAAAAACCACATATCACATCGGTCGCACCTTTCCATAAAAGGTGGATCTAGAATGAAAATGTGGACATGGTCAACCAAATTTAGTTCACGTTTGGACCAAAGAACTGGTCAACTCCCTTAATCCGACAAGGTAAGGTTTACAAGGAACCCAATGTTCCAATGCAAAGTGCACTCAGACTTGTTCAAAGAACATGTTTTTTACTTCTTATCCTTTAATGATCCTTTTATAAGGCATGAGAATGCACATCTTGTTGAACCTATCAACTACCAAAAATAGATATTCATTTCCTTCTTGGTTTGGTAAACCTCCCACAAAATCCATGGAAATACTTTCCCAAGCTCGAGTGGGTAGAGGTAAGGGATGGTATAGACCTTGCTTCTTGTTATTGGGATTTCTAGTACAACAAACTATACATCCTATAATATACCATTCTACATATTCTTGCATTCTGATCCAATACACATACCTCTATAAGTTGGAAACTATCTTTTGAACACAAAAATATCTTAAAACCTTTGAGGGGTGAGCCTCTCTGATAAGATGTAATCATTCACCTTTAGGGACATAGAGCTTATTGATCTTGTAGAGTAACACATTCTGGAAATGATAGTCATCCTTTCTATAACCTTCTTCTATATGAATTTTTCGGTGTATATGCTAAAAAACCTCCATGAAGTATCAATCTTCTATGTATGCCTTTCTGTATGCATCATGTGTAAAAGGATCCATGTGCATCATAGTTACCAAATATATAATCATATATGTGGGTGGCCTTGAAAGCATGTCTTCCAACCTATTTTTGTTTCACTTCTTATACTTGATGACCAGATAAAATTATTGTAAAAAACCCATCTTCTTGTAATTTCTGGTTTTTTGTAGCATGCTCTAGGCCTGTAAATATTATAGTGGGTGGTGATCTATGTGGATGGTCTCCTTTACCATAAGATAGTGCTTCCACTTATTGAAAACTTAAACCAGGGCATATATTTCCTTGTCATAGATAGGATAGGTGAGAAATTCCCCATGAAATGTTTCATAATGATAGCATACAAGAATTCCTCCTTGCATCAAAATTGTTCCCATGGCATACCCACTTGCATTTGTCTCTACTTTGAAAGGATTTTGCAAGTTTGGTAATGAGAGAACTGGTGCTTGAATCATTTTTATTTTAATCTCATCAAAAGCCTTCTACTAATTCTTCCCCCGTTAGAAACTCTTACCACTCATTGTTATGGTGTGGAGTGGTGCATCTAATATTGAAAATGAAGCTATGGACTTTTGCAAGTACTGTGATGCCCCAATAAAATGCCTAAATTTAATGACATTTGTAGGAACTAGTCATTTCATGATGGCATCAATCTTTGTAGGATCTATCTTGAGCTCCCCTCCACCGATCACATACCCCAAATACGCCAAATAATTTTGAGAAAAATCACATTTATTAAGGTTATCCATGAGTTGGTGCTTCTTCAAAGTCTCTAACACCTGCATGATATGTGAGATGTGCTTCTCTTGGATAGAACTATAAACTAGTATAGCATCCAAATAATCTATAATGAATGAAGCTAGATATGGGTGTAATGCATCATTCATCAATCTCATAAATGTAGTTGGTACATTACATAAACCAAATGGCATGACCAACCATTCATATACAAATTTCCTTGTATTGAAGGAAGTCTTCAAGGTCTCTTGTTACTTGATGCATACTTGGTGGTATCTCAATTTGAAATCCAACTTTGTTACAACAAATGTTTCCTCACTCCATGAAAACTTGTTTTGATGGCCTTGCACTACCCTGTGCAGAGTTGAAGTCCCCTTTTTTGTTCATTCCAGAGAAAAAAATGCACATTTTTATACATATATGCACCCTATCAGTTATACGACAAGCATATATGCAAGTTTCTCCACTACAACCCACGTACATCAGGTTTGGTGTGCAAAAATTAAAAATTATGTCAAGTTTCCATGCCATGTCATGAGATCCATGATCCTTGACCTTCCATATACTGGAAACACTTTGAATCGACCCTTCAGTTCCATTTGAAGTCTATAAATTGAGCCATATCCAAGCCTTGAAGACAATTTTGACAATTCAATTTTGAGAGAAAAGATACTCTGCAAAAATTTCACTTCATATTGAGTCTGCATCCCTTAGTCCTTGAAAGTCTAAAATTATTTTGTTCAACCCCCAAGCTCTTCCTTCTTTGTGATGGAGAACATCATTGACTCGTATATATGATATTTCCTTTGTGGAGGACTTAAGTGGTGGAAGCCCAAATGGAGGTTCTTAGTTTCTTGGTTCCAATATGTGTCGTTACATAGGTTTGTCACCTATGTACTTTTGCTGATTATTTTAATAGAAATACTATTTTCTCGTCCAATTGATGTCTTCCAAATATTTGAATTACTATTCCATGAAAATATTTTCCATGTATGTTAATGGATTATGCTAATTTATATGCTGACATTATATATTATCATGGTATGCTTTCGTATCTTGGTTGTTGAGGACAAGTCACATGTATAAATCTTTGGGTCACGTGCTCAATGGTGGTCTTCTTCGAACGCCCAGACGAGTTAGGCTCTTAGCCTTGTATTGTTAGCATTTAATTTATATATCATACTTGGGATTAGAGTTCATTTATGGGTTTCATTCTGTCTATTTTGATTTACCCTTAGCCATAGAGAGATTTTCCTCGTAACACAATTGGCAACCATACTAGGGATTTTCTCCTTTTTTGGGGTTTTGAGTGTTTTTCTCCTTGATTTTCTCTTTTTTTTCCTGGGTTTCCTTGTCGCCTATTGCTTGAAAACCTGTTTTTTTCCTTGCATATGAGTTTCTTGGCTTAACCCTTGCCCTGGCAGTGTTTTTCTTGGTATACGCATCTTTTCCCTTGACATATGTGTACATACGCTAGTGTCTTCCTTTAGGGAGTGTATATACGCACTTGTTTCTCAAGCAACCATGTACATCATCTCTTAAGTCTTGTTGGTTGAGCTTGGTATTTGTTGGTTCTTGAGTCTTTTTGGGTCCATATTCTAACTATTAAGTTCCTTTAGAGTGATAGGAAGCCTTTGTTAGTTGCCTCTAGGTTTCCTTCTTGGCTTGTCTCTTTTTGCTTGTTGTAGGGTCTACCTATGAGGTTGTTAGTCAGTCATCACATTTTCTTTTCTTTATATCGAAAATACAATTTTTTTATTATTATTTATATTATACTTCTAACATTTCCATTTTTTATTACTTTGCATTGATTTTGACGCATTTGGAAAGATTCCACTTCACTGAAATTGTAGAGACTGCATTGGAAAATTTGCATTTAGAATCATCCCATCTCTTTGAAATTCAATACTAGTACTTAGTAGTGTTTTTATATTTGATTCTTTTTATATGTTGAGTCATAATACCATCAGTTTCACAACTGCACCTCTTAAGTAAGCATAAGCCATTAAAATTAATGCGAATTACTTAAAATTGATTAGAAACTATTTGATTTTCCACGGTACACAAACGAGTATAGGACATAAGGCCTTGGAATAGGATTCTGTGAGTAAACTTCTCCAAGGCTATTAAAATAAACATATGTGTCTGACTAGGGAGTGGTGAAACCCATTGTGTAATTGGTGACGTGAGGAGGCTCCACTCACACAAGAGGTAAGCATGAGGTCACATGAATTTGGTTGCAGAGATAGCCCTCTAATACCTTCCTAGAATTAAAAATATTTATGGGGTTCTATTCATATATGGGGGTCTCGCTAGTGCCTTTACATGCGTGATAGGTGGTGCTTTTGAGAATTCGGGATTTGTTACTCTGCCCATATGGTGGACCAGACTTGTGACTGCTCGCTTGCGCATTAGTTATATCATGGTGAATCTAGTTTCTTGACATAGGTAGCCACATAGGTTACTTGCAGGGGTTATTCTGTATGTACCCTAAGTCATATAAGGATCGTACAACACACAAAATTTATGGAGGATTACCTCTCTGGGGTGATTTGATCGACTATGTTGTTAAGACCATGACGTCCCTTATAATTAATTTTGATACCTCCAATCTACTGAAGGGAATCTCGTGACCCTATTGGGTGAGGCACACCTACTTTAGATTGGGAGGCCCCTTTTTAGCCATTATATCAAGTTTGTTTGCATTGTCCTTTTTGATTTATTTTTGTGTTCTCTCTGATTATTAGTTGGCCTTAGGATTTTTTATTGCATTGTGAATTTTTACTGCTATGGTTGGTGGAGCCCATGTGACTCCCTCAGTTAGCCTACCCATCCCATGGTGTCTGCTTATTCCATGGGAATGAATCCTTTTTTTATTTTTGAGTGTTACATCGAATCACAGTCCTCAGTAAATTCCCTGGGCCTCTAATCCTTTCTCTTTTGGTATGGAAGACATGACATCACACCTGTCATTTTTAATTTCATAGTCTTATATGAATCCTAGTTTTGGGTCTGAGGGCATGATGCATCCTTTTTATCATTTTTCGTTTGGTGGGAGTCATATCCCTCAACCAACTCTTGCGGTAGGAGTTTGCAGTACTCTTTCCGCTAGACCCAATCATAGCTTCTCTTTTTTAGGATAAAATGCTCATATGGGTAGTCCTTCTACCTCCTACGTCATGTCCATCTATCCTTCTTCCGCTATGTTGGTTCCTATAGACCCTTTTCTCATGGAGAACATCCCTCTGACCTCTCGTGTTTCATTCATAGGGAGTCAATTTTATAGTATGGGAAACCCATTGCATGAAGTTCCTTCATTTGTGGGAAATGTGTATCCTCACATGAGTAACCCATGTCATGTCGCTTCCTCCTCGCAAGCTCCTTCCTCGGTGATGATGCCATTGCAACCTTTTACGAATCAGTTGGGAGTATAATAATACCCTACTCGATAGGGCCATGGTGTAGTCCAAAATCCTTCTTGGCTTGCGATATCTCAAAACTAGTCTTTCCCAGGACCATGGTCTATCACTATTACATATGACCAAATTTTCCATGGTTTTTCGTTGCTATTGCCACACTTATCCGTTGCAATTTCCACGAAAGAAAAGACTATTTTTTGTCGCTATATCCATGAACCATGTGTTCATGGAAACAACAATGAAATTAGACCTCCACATGTCATCACCATCAATATAGTTTTACCTTATAAATCATGGCAATAGCGATGAAACTTCCTCGCAATAGGGACGAAAAACCGTGCCAAGGTAAAAAAATTGTGGAAAGTTGCGACGCAAAATCATGGCAATAGTGACAAAAATTGATGGCAGAGACAAAACTTACGATGCAGATGCTATATGTGTGACACAAAACTGTGGCAAAGTGCGACGAACTTTCATCGCTATTGCCATAGTTGTTCAAAAAAAATATTTCCTTGCGACGAACTATCGTCGATATTGCCACGCTTCCTTTAAGTTAAAAAAAAAAAAAAACTACATGAGATATGGTATACCATATTACATTGTAATACCA
Source organism: Picea mariana (assembly GCA_032191745.1). NCBI lineage: Eukaryota > Viridiplantae > Streptophyta > Pinopsida > Pinales > Pinaceae > Picea > Picea mariana. Next base: position 4,427 of record JASDQU011246835.1, on the reverse strand, counting down.
TATTAAATTGTAATATGGTATACCATATTGAGAAGCTGGATGTTGGGAGTCGTTCCCTTACCAAAAAAATGAAGGTTACTGACACTCATATGAATGAAAGAAATCAAAGTTGTTCCCACGAAAAAAGTTGTAACGCTTTGAAATAATGGTAGATCAAAACAATGGCGCAATTGTTTAAACAAAGACACTTACACCTATTCAAGTAAAGGTAACTCACCCTATTCAAATGAAGGTACATGGTACCATATAAATGAAGAGAAATGGAAATGTTTAACTCGAAGGGTAGTTCACACCAAATCAAGTTAGTGTGATCACAATGTTTTGAAACGAAGGGTGATCACACTACTCTAGGTGATAAACTTGGTGGAAAGATTAAAGGGTGGTATGGCATGAACTATGGATATGATCCTACAAGGATGAGTGTGCTTTGCTGCAATCTCTTGCAACTGTTCTTTTTCAAGGACATGATAGACTTGGTGGAAAAATAGAATGCATGGGATTTGAATATAGTAAGGATGTTCTAGTCTGAGCTTGTGGTGCTCTAGGACTGATACTTATTTATGTGTTGATGTGAAGAACTTGTTGTAGGGCTGAGGTGATCAGTATCCATTGAAGATGTCATGTCCATGATCTAATGTGTTTCTCCTAGAGTGTAAACAAGAAAACCCCAACGATCAATGTGCACAATGAATATGGAATGTGTTCTATCCTACAAAAAAGCACTGGTGGTGGTGTGCATCCATGCTGGTGAAGTATGCATATGAAGAGAATGTATATAGCCATGTTTGAGTTACATTGAAGGATGGAGAACTAGAGAAGCCACCTGAGATGTAGTGTCTTTGTGGAAAATATCTAGCTGAGTAGACATAGCAGTAGAATGCTAAGGCTTTGGTGTTGTTGTTTAAGAAAGAGTAGTTGTACATATATCTATATAGGTATGTAGTTCTAACTAGAGAAACCATCTGAGGTGTAGTGTCTACGTGGACAATATCTGGCTGAGTAGACGTAGCAATAGAATGCTAACATTGTGGTGTTGTTGTTGTTTAATAAAGAATGGTTGTACATCTACCTATATAGGTATGTAGTTCTAACTAGAGAAACCATCTGAGGTGTGTAGTGTCGATGTGGACAATATCTGGTTGAATAGACATAGAAATAGAATGAAAAGGCTGTGGTGTTGTTTAAGAAAAAATGGTCGTAAATCTAACTCTATATATGTAGTTCTAAATTGCTGGAAAAGTTAGCTAATAATGACATAAATAGTATAGTTGGTGAGGAACAATTTCTGAAGGAACTATTGTATACAAAAGTGTAGTGGTTGGGTGCTAGTTCTTGAGAATCCTACATTGTGCAAACATTATCTGGTAAAAGTATTGTAATTATCATTGTTGTAGCTCACGAGAGGACAAGGGCAAGCAATTACGGAACTAGGTATAATAGATCATATATGTATTTTGTTAATTGTGTGTGGTAGAAAAAAAAATATCGAGTTAAAAATCATTGGGGAGGTTTGGGATTTAGAATGAGAATAGCAGAGTGAGAGTGCATCCAGTTAGAAGGATGAGAATGTATTATTTAGAGAGTTTGGAAGAGAGATAGTGCAAACATATGAGATGAGATCGATTGTTGTGATGTAATAGTTAGAGAAAAAGGTATTTATGTATTATGTTTTGTTGGGTCTTAACATTATAAGGAAGAGGTATTGCAAGAGGTGAGTTCATAGTTTTTGTCATCTTTATAGAGTTGATAAGTATTGCAATGAGCATATTATAAAGAATTTCATTGTTTTTTATTGGGTAGAAGGATGAGAAGGTATCATTTGGAATGTGTGGAAGAGAGAAAGTGAAACAATCTGAAATGGTTGGATGTAAGGTACAACTAAGAGAGAAATATATTTATGTAGGACATCTTGGTCACATCATTACATGGAAAGGGTATTTCAATAAATATGAGTTCATAGGTTTTGTTATCTTTAAAGAGTTGATAGGCATTTCAATGGACATCTTATAAAGAATTTCATTGTTGTTCATATGATATGTTCAAGAGTAAATTAGAGTAATCAAGGGGAGATACATAAAATTCCACATTCTCTTGAAAAATCCCTATGACAAGGGTGACTCCATGATGTTTATTAATGAGAAGATGAGTTCCATCCTATTGTACAAAGCCCCAATGATAAGGACAAGGGTGAAAAGTGATGGAAAATGCGATTATTTTGGTTACAATTGTCAAGGATTATAGTGGCAAGTTGGTCTTTGATCTAACAATTATGAGTAAAAAGGAGACTTAGAGAGGAGAATAAATTTCATTCGTCATTATGAGTAATGAGGGATCTTTTTCAAGAGAGTTTGGAATAGGGACTATTTTTTGTTGGGGAGAAGTGTCCAAATATTGGTGTACCCTAGGATCATCAAGGGATTTCTCATCTATGTACAAGGATTTGGATGTGAATTATTATTATAAGAATAAGCATTTTGTAGTAGTGTCCTTTCGAGCCTTATAATAGTTGCACTAACATGTGGGATGAGAGGAGGGGTCTAGATTATTGGGATTAGCCTCATGCATTGTTTAATAGGAACTAGGATTTGGACTAGGGATAGCAATAAGGCTAGGATTATGGAAATTAATGAAGTGAGGGATCTTTTCTAATTTATTTTCCATAATGAGGATATGGATAAAGACTTTGTATATTGGGGTTATCTAAAATAGTTATACTTCATTATTAAAAAAACTACAAGTAAACCAAAATTATATTTAAAATACTCATAACTATCAAAAGGTTTATGAAAATCCATCTTAGTAATGTACATTTTTAAAAATGAAGAGTTAGATTGTCAAAAGGCTTACGAAAATCCGTCTTACTGCTTGGAGAAGGAGTTCTTATATTATTATACTTAGATGCAAAATTGTCATGCATTTCTCATAGCATAGTGGGAAGGTGAATTGTAGTATCCAATTAGCGTATTGGGAAAGAGAATTGTAGTATACAACTAAATGAGGGGGAGCTGTAGGTTGTTCATGAAATGATTTATTATCATGCCAATATATGTTTGTGGTACCAACACAGTTGCATATAGTTGCATATAGTTGCAATATAGTTGCAATATAGTTGCATATAGTTGCATAAGTTGCATTGTTGCCTAAAGTTGCATAAGTTTCATTGTTTCATAAAGTTGCATATAGTTTCATATTGTCACTAAAAAACATGATAAGTTGCATTGTTTCATATAGTTGCATATAGTTGCATAAGAAACTGTTGCAATATAGTTGCATATAGTTGCAAATAGTTGCATATAGTTGCAATATAGTTGTATATAGTTGCATAATTTGCATTGTTGCATAAAGTTGCATATAGTTGCATAGTTGCATATAGTTGGATAAGTTGCATATTTGCATATAGTTGCATAGTTGCATATAGTTGCATAAGTTGCATATAGTTGCATCATAGTTGCATATAGTTGCATTAGTTGCATAAGTTGCATTTTTGCATTCTCATACGCCTAGGGAGTATGAGAATTAATTGACACAAATATGCACACTACCAAATTGTATTAAGTGGATTCATGTAGAGATTAAAGATCCACCAGTGTTTAATGACACAACTAATGCCACAAAGTTTATGGAACACATAACTTAACACATCATGTTTGAATAGAGGGTATAAACATTGTATATCACTTTGGTATATATCCTTGAATGATTGTGGTAATTTCGACATTATGAAATTTGGACTCACGAGAAGATATAGTAGGACTAGGAACCTACTAGACATAAGGTTTGTGTTGACCCATGTTCCCATCCATTGATCTTGATAAGGACAAGATATTGATATGATCCAAAAGACTTTGAAAGTCCAAT
>JASDQU011246834.1:0-10080 GCA_032191745.1 Picea mariana | reverse complement strand
CATTAGCCTTATTGGTGGTTTCCTCACCTTTGTCAACAGTTTTTCATCATTGGTTTCTATTCAAAGGGTATTTTTTGTGTACCTCTTACATTTGGCACACGCAAAAGATGCACAGGGTCATTGGTTCGTGAACATGTTATTCGTCTGATCTCCACCAAATCATGAAGCTCCTGTTTTGTTCCTCGTGTTCACTGATGAGAGATGCCTCAATTCTCTCCTTTCAGCGGGTCTCTTTCCATCGACTTCATCTCATTTATTCTGGATATGGGACCTAGAGTTTTATGAGTACCTTTAGGCTTGCAGTCATTAGTGGTAGGCTCTCTCGCCATTGAAATATGGGAATACATCAATGTCTCATGATCAATGGATTTCTCAAGTGTTCGACATCGACTGCTTTTTCACACTTGTAGGAATGTACTTAGTGCCTTGATACCTACTTTCATTATTGGTAGGTTGTCTCGTGTTTGTTAACGGTATACCTCAATGACCGGTAATCAAATGATGTCTCATCATGTTCGACCTCAACTCCATTATTCACATGATGTAGACTTGCACCTTTGGCGGATAGTGTAGAAGACTTGAAGACATCACTATATGGCTGCAGCTTTCCTAAGATGTTTCTTCCCCTTCATTGGACCAGTACCTATTTGACTTCAGTGATCATGGGAGATCATATTGTACTCTGTGGTATACAAATATCTTTAGATTGATTTTGAGACTAGTTTCATCGAGCCTTATTCGTGACTATGACAGCTTTTGGCATGTAACCGCATTTGTATTTTCCTATTCATGGCCATGAACACTTGTTTGGTATATTTTCCACATGGATCTGCATTGTATTCTTGGCAGCCATGTATGAAAAGTCAGTACATATTGTAATGAGCAATTGAGTTCATCCAACTGGTTCTCTACCACGCCACTTCTAGGCTATTTATAATGTATTTTGGCCATCGCAGATACTCCTCTACTCTCACACATTAGGGGGAATTTGTTATAGCAATATTTGCCTCACCATTGCTATCTTGCACAGAGAGCCTTTTTCCATTTCCCTATGTAGACTTATCATCCCTTTTTGATGAATCTAGAGCTAAAAATATACATTTTTTCCACATATACGCTCCCTATCTGCTATGCAAGATGTGTATACATTGGTTGCTCCACTACAGCCCGCATACATCAGGATTTGTGCCAGAAAATACAAAATGAGGTCGGGTTTCCATGTCACGAAAAAAGATCTCTGATCCTTGGCCTTCCATATACTGGAAACGTTCTGACTCGGCCCTTCAGTTGCATTCTGAAGGCTATAAGAGAACAATGTCGAGCTATGGAAAAGAGGAGAAAGCATTCAACTTTGAGAGAAAAGTTACTCTGGAGAAATTACTTCATATTGATTCTGCATCCCTTTGTCCCTCAAGTCTGAACATAGTGTTCAGCCCCCAATCTCTTTCCCTATTATTGAGAGGACCTCATTGCCTCTTTCCTATGAGCTTGCCTTTGGCAAAGGATTGAAGTGGTGGAGACCCAGTTGGAAGGAACTTGGTTTCTTGGCTTTGAACCGTGCCGACACAGAAGTCTGTAATGTTGTCACTTCTATTGATCAATTATTAATAGAAATACTCATTTCCCGTCCTATTGGTATCTTGCAAATATATGATTATTATCCATGGGCGTGTTTGTAATGTTTATTAATGGATTATGCTATCTGATGTGATAACCTCTTATATATCATCACTATGTACTTGCTCTACTTGTTTGTTGAGAACTTCTTGCAGGTATAAAGCTTTGGGTCAAATTGCTCAACGGTGGAACATCATCAAACGTTGGATCGAGGTAGGCCCCTTTCTTATATTGCACATTAGTCTATATATCATATGTTGGAATTGAGTTGACTTTTGCAGTCATACCTGTCTGTTGTGGTTTACCCTTGGCCATAGAGAGTTTTTCCCCAGTGGAGTCGTCATTTCTGTTACACGGGAAAAAATCTCTATGGCCAAGGGTAAACCACAACAGACAGGTATGACTGCAGAAATCAACTCAATTCCAACATATGATATATAGACTAATGTTCAATATAAGAAAGGGGCCTACCTCGATCCAACGTTTGATTATGTTCCATCGTTGAGCACTTTGACCCAAAGCTTTATACCTGCAAGAATTTCTCAACAAACAAGCAGATCAAGTACATAGTGATGATATATAAGAGGTTAGCACATCAGATAACATAATCCATTAATAAACATTACAAACATGTCCATGGATAATAATCATATATTTGCAAGATACCAATAGGACGGGAAAGGACTATTTATATTAATAATTGATCAGCAGAAGTGACAACATTACAGACTTCCGTGTCGGCACAGTTCGAAACCAAGTTCCTTCCAACTGGGTCTCCACCACTTCAATCCTTCGCCAAAGGCAAGCTCATAGGAAAGAGGCAATGAGGTCCTCTCAGCAATAGGGAAAGAGCTTGGGGGTTGAATATTGTGTTCATACTTGAGGGAAAAAGGGATGCAGACTCAATATGAAGTAATTTCTCCAGAGTAACTTTGCTCTCAAAGTTGAATGGTTTCTCCTCTTTTCCATAGCTTGAAATTGTGCTCTTATAGCCTTCAGAATGAAAATGAGTGGCCGATTCGGAACAGTGCCAGTATATGGAAGGCCAAGGATCAGAGATATTCGATCATGACATGGAAACCCAACCTCATTTTGTATTTTATGGCACAAATCCTGATGTACACGGGCTGTAGTGGAGCAGCCAGCGTATACGCATCTTGCATAGCATATAGGGAGTGTATATGTGGAAAAAATGTATATTTTTAGCTATGGATTCATCAAAAAGGGATGATAAGTATGCATAAGGAAATGGAAAAAGGCCCTTTGTGCAATATAGAAATGGTGAGGCAAATATTTCTATAACAATCACTGGCAGGGCACTAGGGGTATCTGAAAACTTATAGGCATGTTAGGGAGAGATTTGCATGGAAGGGTCTCAAAGGGGATGTACTTTGTCCTATGATGGAATGCATAACTTGCAAGCAGAATAAGTCAGAGTTCACACATCCTGCAAGACTGCTCCAACCCTTATCGATCCCGGAATAGAAATGGGAAAGCATCTCCATGGATTTCATCACAAGATTACCAAAGGTGCATGGAAAGGACTGTATTTACATGGTAGTGGACAGGTTGACCAAATATAGCACATCTCAGGTAGTAGGTTTATTCTTCAAGGAGGTTTTTAGACTCCATGGCCTTCCAAGGAACATAGTCAGTGACCGGGATACTAGGTTTCTCAGTGCATTTTGGTAGGAGTTGTTCAGGTTATCTGGGACAATGTTGACAACTAGCACTAGCTATCATCCCCAAATATATGGGAAGATCGATGTAGTTAACAAATAGATTGAGGGGTACCAAAGGAACTATGTGTCAGGGAAGAAACGAGCATGGATAAAATGGTTGCATCTCGGTGAGCATTGCCACAACACCACTCATCGCATGTCCATTAGGATGAACCCATTCAGAGAATTGTATGAATATGATGCTCAATATTTTTTGGATTTGGAATTTGGAGAGAGAAAATATCCTAAGGCGAAGGACTGGTTATAGGAAATTTGGAACATCTTAAGAGTCGTGAAGGAAAATCTACAAGCCACTCAGAATCACCAAAAAATGTATGTAGACAAACACAGGGTAGAACGTAGCTTTGAGGTTGGAGATCTCGTCTTTCTAAAATTACATACATACGAACAGTCGTCGTTGAAGAGGAGTGGTGCATAGAAGATTAAGCCCCAATTTATGGTCCCTACAAGGTGATCATGAGAGTTGGGGAAGTAGCATACAAGATGGAGCTAGTAGAGGGCAGCAGGATCCACAATACCTTCCATGTATACTACCTCAAGAAGGCATTGGGAAAGCAAGTCACTGCCTCGGTAGAGCTTCCTCCACTAGATGAGGAAGGTCAGTTTGTTCTATCCCCTCGAAGGATAGTTGACGTCAGTGAACAAAGACTTAGGAACAAGGTCATTCAAGAGTATTTGGTTGTATGGAGAGGATTACCCGCAGAAGATGCTACCTAGGAACGCGAGAAGATCTTACAACACCCTAATCTAAAATTGCTTGAGGACAAGCAATCTTGGGAAGCGAGGACTATAATATCCTCTTCCAATTGACCATGATAGGGTTGTGACTCAATATCCTATACGACTCCAATAGACTATAGTCAATGTGGAAAAAGGGAGGGAAGGAGGTCACTAGGTTAAAATATGGACAAAGCCTAAAAGTGACATTAAATAAAATAAATAATTATATTTAAATGGAGTTGGAGGACAAATATTTGATTTGGTCAAAATGGGGGAAAGATCTAAAATGTCCAAAGAAAGGATAAATAGAGGATCAACCCTTCCCCTTGTCGTTATTATTTGATATCTTATTGGGTGCTCTTGTAGCCAGTGTTTTCGTTGGGGTTTTGGGAAAAACCCTTCCATTGCATGTTTAGTTTCGACGGTGAAATATCCACCCTATCTAGACAAATAAGGGAATTCATCCAGAGTCCTCTTTGAGTTTCTTATGGTGCTTGATTCTATTCTACAGAGAGTTGTAGGTATATCAGTTTGCATGAGGTGTTTGTGGAAATTTTTAGGAAGAGTCCATTATCCAAATCCACAGGTATCAGAGGGTTTTGCACAACCCTAGCAGAAGGCATCCTCGCGGGTTTAGCAAGGGTCATCCCACGAGGCCCTGTGTGACACCCCGCAGACGTCCCACGAGGACCCCGGTAGATTGGGGGTTTGCGGCAGATCGGGTATGTGAAGGTGTTCTAAATAGTTTGGAGGGATGCCTACAGAGCGGACGTCGCTAGAGCATAGCAGTTGAGGGCTTGGAGAGCCTTTGGATTCATAGATTGGCATCATTCCATGTTTTTCTCTGTGTTTATGTAGTATATTATGATGTTTCTTGGAAGCCATTGGTTTGTGTGGTTAGTAGTATTCTACATATGTTATTACAGCCATTCGTTATCATTGTACTGATTTTGGGAACTTCCACCCATAATAATATGCCATGGTTATCTACTCTAATCTTGTGTAATGGATGCTTTCTATATTTTTGATAATATTTCTCATTGAGTAACTATTTTATAAGAAGTTAACAACACATTCACTTAAGAAGAAACAATAATTTCGAGCAAAAGCATAAAATCTCCATCTATCCTAGTTGGGGACATTAGAAAGAGTGAAAGTTTAATTGAACAATTTGTAAGTAGCTATGTTGTTTAATTTTCCTTGTTTTATAATTAATGAAAAAACAAGAAAAATTATATTCATTATATCGACTATGCTTTGTCATGTCATATTAAACATGCAGGAAACAAAGTGTGGAATGCAGACATCAAAGGAGATTTTGAGAGAATTCATGAAGCATGGCTTCGAAAGAATGTGTATTGTTTATGAAAGATTTGGTGCTAAGACATGTTTTTTTTTATTTATGCAATCGTGTATATTCTACTATATATATAAATGTAGATATTTTTTTATTATAGTTTATTTCTATGTTTGTAGATGGAAGATGAAGGGGAAGAACATAAAAAACAAGTCAATCATCAAGAAAACATTATGTTAAAAAAACAAATTACAATATCTCCTGCAAATGATGAAGAAATGAGGCATGCACGTAGCTCGAGCAATGTCTACAGTTCAACCAATGAATGACAATCAATATAATTGAATGTTACTGCAAGTTGTATGTTTTGGAATATTTGTCTCTGAAAATCAAGTATTTTGTTTAATGTACTTGACATATTGTCCTATTTGCATGAGGACATGCTACCAATAAGTGTAACAATTACAAATTGGTTGCAATTTGATTATTGTACTAGACCTTTACATTGTCCCTTTTTGTATGACAACGGGTCTCTTATTCATATATAATAAAATGGGTTTCTTATTTCATTGTATTGTCGAATGTTGCAAAATGTTGTGTTCCTCAAGAAATAATATGTGGATGATTTACATTGTTACAAATAATAGAGGTTTAATTGGTTGGATAATGCATTAATGCAATCATTATATCCAAATGAAATAACATAAATATAAAACTATATTTTTATAAAAAACATATTTGATTTTGAAATGATTAATTGAAAATTTGTTAAAAAAATGAATTAAAGTATATACATATCAGTTCATTGTATTTTTTTGAACTGACTAGACAGTGTGTGCCATAATATAAATATCGATGCATTTTGAGAAGTCATACGCATCAGTACATATTAATTATAATAATGCACTGGGACATACTATTGATAAAATACATCATTTCGTAAACAATATAACGTACAATAATATGTATCGTTTTAAAATTGTATGGTGCTCATGTTTGAAATATTATCCGGTGCGCTAAAAAATTGTTCGATATCGCTGCATTACATTTATTATACGTACCGGGAAATTAAATATTATTTACACATCGGTGCCTTTAATATATTATATGCACTAGTGCATACTTAAAATAATGTTGCCGACATATTGGTACATACTAATTACAGAAGCACCAGGGAACATTCTATATTAAATGCATCGGGTCTCTAAATAAAATGATCGCACTAGGGCTAACTATAACTTAATCACACCGGGACGTACTAATCATCAAGAACACATGTGCTAACTACAACTTTATCACACTGAGGCAGACTAATCCTAAAGTGCATCGATGTATCATAAGAGAAGAATGCATAACCAGGGAATTTTTTTATTATATTCAGGTCTATAGTGTTTGTATTATATTACTTACCAGTGAATGTTATTATATTAATGTATTGGTGCATGTTTTTCAATACCACATCGATGTGTTTTGAAAAGAAATTTGTCGAAAAAAAAAACCTCTGCTACAACCTTTCCCCACCCAAAATTTTTTAGTTATAAACATCTGCTAAAGCCTCTGCAGCCAATAGAGGAGGTTGTAGCAAAGGTTTTTTTGAAATTTTTTCCAAATTTTGTAACACTAAAAACCTCTGCAAAAACTTTCACTAGAAGGTTTTCTTCTTGTAGTGAGGAAAATTTGGTTAAATCAGAGAAAATATGTCGAGACAATATTGCAAGGGTTTAATATGAAAGAATGTAAACCGGCCAGGGTCCTTATTCATGTAGGTGTAAATTTATCTATGGATCAATGTCCCAAGCCAAAAGAAGAGGAAGAGGACATGTCCCATGTTCTGTATGCTAATGTGGTTGGAAGTTTGATGTATGCAATGGTCTCTACTAGACAGGACATTGCACATGTAGTGGGATTTTTGAGCAGTTATATGTAAAAACTGGGGAAAGAGCAATGGACATCAGTAAAGAGGTTTTTCAGGTATTTGTGTGGCACTACTAGTTATGGATTGTGCTACCAAGGAAGACCAGAATTGGACAGAGTTTGGACATACATGGTTTTGTTGATGCAGATTAGGAAGGATATTTGGATCACAAAATATCTACAAGTGTTTATGTGTTTAACCTGTTTGGAGGAGCAATCAATTGGATGAGCAAAAAACATTTTGCGGTGGCACTCTCAACTACATAAGTTGAATATATGGTAGCCACTAATGCAAGCAAGGAAGAAATATGGTTATAATATAGATTTTGTTCAGGTATTGGGTCACTACTACATATGGTGTTGAAGTCTAACGGGGTGTTCTGGCGTTACAAAAAAAAACCCACCTTACAGTCAGACATTACCCGCTCATTCTCAAAATTCTGTTATATTTGACTAATTCTGTTATATCAGACCTACAGTGTAGTGTATTATTCTTCATACATCAAACTTTTATTTGACAGTTTTCAAGACCAATGATGTCACCATAGTGACCCACCATTTCCCGGTGGCCTACCTCTGTGGCACCTACATGGCACTACCATGCCAACAAATTTTTGTTTCATGGGTGCGTTTGGAACCTAATTGGGCCTTAATTATGCCAGCTAGGGGAGGTAAAAATGTTCATCATGAGCTTGTTATGCCCATGTTGTCTGTATCAATATGTCAATTATGCCTGCTATGAGGGATAAAAATGTCTGGCGCAGGCTAATTATGCCTGCATTGTCTCGATCGAGACATTAATTATGCATGTTATGGGGGATAAAAATGTTCAGCGTGGGGTCATTATGCTCGCTCTGCTTCCATACATCAATTAAACGCAAATGGACAAGAGATATGATTGGTGAGTACAAGGATTAATGGATGAACATAGTATAGATTAGAAGTTTGCATGATGTGGGAAGGTTGGACAATACCTAATCCAGATCAATTGTTCCACCTGATAGGCTATGAACGAATTTCAAGTTAGATGTTGGTTATTGTGACCACTTAATTCATATGATGTTTGGTCTTGACCGGTACTTCCATGTCCTAGACTTACCCTTTGTATAATGAAAGGGACAGTACTCCATGGAATAATAAGTAGCTCGTTTAGTGGTTACGTATGTGTAATTCAAGTGCCCTAGGGGTTTCTTAAGACTATGAATCCATTTATGAATTCATAAATGTAAGTTAAACAACATAAAATTGCAATTTTTCCTAGATTTAGATCACTAAATTCAGGTGAAAATTCCAATTAAATGTAGAACGTTTAGACTACACCACCATGGGGAAAACTTGGGAAGGATTCAGGTGGCCAACTCAGAGGTCACAGTACTGCACCTGTATGCGGATGGTGCCACTAATAAAGAAGAAGCACATTGTATCAACGTCGACAGTCGAGGAGGCCACAAGACAGAGAAAGGGGGAGTCTCCAGCAGAAGTGGGAGGAACAAAGGAAATGGAGCACATCTTGAGGGGAGGAATCGATGATGCCAACAAATTCAAGGGAATGTGATAGTACAAATAGATGATAGACAAAGTATTTCACTAGAAGGAATGTGTATGGGTTGGTCATGCCAAATGGGCATTGAAGGTGTTTGACCCAGGTATAGGATACCACGGAATTTTCTTAGCAACAAGACCATAACAATTGGAAAACATATACCTTTTTGGTATCAATCATGTCCATCCCCACCATAATATTCTACCTCAAGCTCATCCCTAATATTGTTATGAACACAATATATAATAATAAATATAAATACATTATAATAGTTAATGAATAATTAATGAAGAAACACCTTCCCAATGAAAGGTCACGTCTCTTCATGGAAGGGAACCCCTGCATGGGTATATAAGGCCCTCATTTTATTGTATCTCATCATCTCATATTCATATACATTATTATTTAATATATTATCCTTTATGGATTATAACCTATTGTCCTACCTACATTGGGTATTTACCTGGTGAATCATCTTGGTTCACCATGTTCATAACAAATACTTCCCCTTCTCTCTTCCCACCTAGTGGTACACCCTCCATTTCCATATCGCATTCTATATCTTCCATTAGACCCTTCAGGGCACTACCAATTTTGGAACCCATTAGCACTGTAAGTTTCTTCAATACCCCCCCACAGTGTGAAGCTGGTGACTAGATAAAACACCCTTCTGAGTATCAATTATAGCAGATGTTGGTGCACTAGTGGAAGACACTAGGTTCAAGTTAACTTAACCAAAAGAACCCTTCAAATATTGGCCCTTTTGGCATCACCTTCATGCAAGTGAAGTCTCACTTAAGGCATCTATTGGGGATGCAAGAACCAAGTTTCTATAGTAGTGAGGGAATTGGAGGTGATCATTCTATTCATTCTTACTTATCGGTTATGTGTGTGTTATTTTGTCGTTGTTCTCCATTAGTTACTTAGTGAATTCAGATTCATATTACCACTATACTTTAGATTACAATATAAACCAATTACTGAGAAATTCATAATTGTTGTGCAATGCTCACACAAAAACCAAATCTAGTCTAACATACATCCAGAAAGTATCTATGATCAATCAAATAAAATATAGTGAACACGGTAGTTAGCGTGGTTCACCCAACTTTGGATTACGTCCATAATGACTGGATTCTTTATTATGCTTTCGATAATTGTCTCAGGATTGTGCACTACGCTTACAAAGATACATCATGCTATATTTTCCTTCACCTAGCCTATCCCCTCTATAGTGAAATCCCCTC
>JASDQU011246833.1:21395-36803 GCA_032191745.1 Picea mariana | reverse complement strand
CCTCTTGAATAAATTGTTTCCTTGTGTTCCACTATTCCTCCAAGAATTTGTTACAATCTTTCAAGAACCTTGCAACACACTTAGAGGTCATCTATATTTCATACTCAAAAAACTTGTAGTATCATTGAAGTTCACTATGATGAAATGAGGCTATACACATTCCCATGTCATTGACCACTATTATTTCTTTTATTTTGACATAGTCGATGACCCAATGAATTTTTTCTATACAAGGAAATATAGAAGATCTTGTTGTTGCATTATGTAAGAACAATTTCCTAATGTTGTGGTAAAATTTGTTATCCTTTTCTTCATTATCTACTAGATCAATCAATATAGGTAATGGAAGGTATTTCTTATCCTTGAAAATTTGTATCAACTTAGAGCAATCTAGAAAATTAGCCAATCTCGGATGGCTTGAAGTGTCTAATTAAAGAGGTATTTGAATTTTTTCATTGTCTCTTGTATAGCGGCCTACTATTCCTCCATTACCCCTTTCTCTTTCTTATGAGGTTTTGGAGTTATATTTTTCAAAGGCATTTAGATACTTCTGAAACATTTCCAAAATAAGACAAATCAAAATTATAGTCTTACAATGAGAAATAAACAGGCATGCAAACAAGATATAAATTATCTCTTATTTTATTCATGTGCCAAAAGAGAAGTGAAAAGAAAGAAAGAGGATATGCTTTTATTTACAAAAGTGAGAATCGAAGTGTACCCTAATTTCAAATGCATGTTGGCAATCAAAACTAATAGGCTAAAATTGAAAATATTGCATGCTCTAATTAGGAACCAAGCTCATATTGAAATTCAAAACAAATCCAAAATACTGAGATCGAGGGAACTTCATGAGAGGAATCTAGTAGCTAGGATATATCGTGAATAGTTTCATTATGTTAATTTTGGGAATTGGAAGCATCAAAGGGGTAAAAAATGATGACAAAGTAACAACCCTTATCGATATCTTAATATCACTATGAAACAATGAAATAGTAGTTTGAAATCGATGCATGCAGGAACTACATAATTCAAACAAGAAAGGAAAATAACTTATTGGCAAGCACATCAAAGAAACTAGAAGAGAAATAATGTAGTTAATTGATGACTAAAATTAGACAAATACTCAACAAATCTAGCTAGTTATGTTTGAACTACTCAAATGAGAAATTTTCTATGTATAAACCAACTCCTTGTATTAAAAAATCATTCAAGACCTAATAAATCCAGACACATCACAAATATTTTGGCTCATGTGAATATTTAGCATGATTTCCATCTATGGAATCGGAAGGGGGGAATGATCAATGTCATTAATATGTAATTAAACACCAAACATTCAAAAATATGCAAACCAGTGAGGAAGCATGAAAGGTGTATCCTCCACTAACCTCTGCAAGCATTGAAGTGATTGAAAAGATCAATGTTTGAGCTAACTGCAATAGTAATGGGATGTAGTAAAGTATCAACTCAAAATGGGATTTGATGGCCTGGTAGGAAGTCTAATAGCTATGGTGAAGAAAATGAAATCAATTTGTGAAGATGATCCATTTTATGTAGAGATTTCAACCTAAAATCAAATCTTGCCCAAACTCCTATGGAATCAAAGAATATTGAACAAATATCAATCTTTTAGAATCCACAATAGTCATGCACTCCCCTAGTCATTTTATAGAGGTTCAAATATGCAGCCTCCAAAAAACCATTGGGTTCAATTACATCCATGAAAACTATCAATCGTGTGCTAGTCCACCAACAATCCTAATTGACTTAGTCATTTGTTTACTCATTAACCATACTTCATCAACAACTACTCAATAAACATTACTAGAAATTATCAAATTTTATGTTGGGGTGCCCCATCAACATGTATTCATTCTTTCCATCTATTTACCACTAATATGCTCTTCCCATTAATTCTCCTTAGTTGAGTAAATTGGTTGGTTTAACTAACTTAGAATTTAGACGAAGTTTGATCTCAATCAACTATTCAACTTCCTAAATATTGCCTTACCCCTAGATGATGTTCATTTTTTGTATTTAGTTTCCATCATTATTAAGATCCATTCTCGTTGAATTAAGGTATAAAATAGCAAGCTCGCAAACAAGATAAAGTAAGAGAACTAATATGAGTTTATTCCCTCTTGAGTTTTTGTGAGATAATTATCTACATGGATGGAAGTGAAGGATTATTAAGATCCATTCCAGTTAAATTAAGGTATAAAACAGCAAGCTCACAAACAAGATAAAGTAAGAGAACTAATATGAGTTTATTCCTTCTTGAGTTTTTGTGAGATAATTATCTACATGCATGGAAGTGAAGGAGATATTAAAAGAGTATGAAATCTATGTAACCATTGATTCAATATAGACACAATGAACAAGAATGCTTAAATCAACTAACAACTTTACTTATGGTGACAAAGCAAATGGTAGAGGTTGTATGCATACCCTATCCCTCTCTGGATTTGAACTTGTGACCTCTTAAGAGGAAACACATGTTCTTAAACATTACCCTTAGACCCACTCGAACTATACATGAATGTCATTAATATCTTTCCACAAAATAACCTTGGAAGTAATTTTTTTAAATATATTTAATAAAATTAAACACACAAGTAGTTAAACATATATTAAACCATTGGCATTTCTCTGAAGCGAAGCTCTTGTTCCACAAACCTCCAAGTGTTGTTCGTGCCAACTAGCTGTCATGTTAATTCGAGTCTTAAAAAAATCATTTTTTTATTTGTCTTTTTAAATAATTATTATATTAAAATATATAATTAAATTTTAGTTATTTATTTTTAAAAAATAAATAAGTAAAAATTGATGTTATTTATTTTAAATATAAATTATGTTTTAAAAAAAAATTAATGAGTTATTAAAAGGTGAACGACTTGTCATAGTTGTCACTGCATGGATAGCACAGCACGGCTCAAGGCAGAATTGATGCTGAATTTGAAGCTTACAAGAGAGCCCATGCAGAGTTGGAGCATCTCGACGTAAAACTCGAGAAATTGCGGTCCATTGCGCAGGAGAGTGAGGGAAACAGAAGGTGCATCGCGGCATCCGGTTGAATCTCGTTCTCTTTGATAAATTCAGTTTTTCTGTGAAGAGAATAACAATGAAAAGCTCAGGGCTTGCGAAGAAAAATGTGAAATCCCAATTCTCCTTCCTCTGGGCACATCTCAATTCTCCTTAGCTTGTATATCGCAATCTGGGCACATCCCGGTTTGGCCCCTTAGCTTGTATATGGCAATTACAAGCAATGCAAACACAAATGTTATATTTACCAGTACCACTGCATCGCGTATTGCAATGGCCAGTATATCAGCGCATGAAACAACTCCTGGAAATTTTGCTTCAAGTTTTGTCTTGTCGTCCTCAATGACTTGGAATTCTCTCAATCCAAGATTTGTAGGTGCACTTCTCTCTGCAGATGGGCCACTCATCAGTATCGATTCATCGCAACCCTGCAACAAGATGAAAGAGGAAAAACAGAAGCAATGGTCTTCAGTGATCAATCTGGGACTGAGTGAGAATTACGCATCATTGAGCCCACAATCCAGGTAACTTCTTTTTTTATAGTTTTGTACAGTAGAAAGGATTCTTGCAGACTTACAGTTACAGCTAGTGAGATCTTGATCAAAATTTGGATCCATGAGTTTGATGGGCTCAGAAACGCCTAAAAATCAAAGTTCCGAGAATGGTTTTTTATAGTTTTGTACAGGAGAAAGAAAAGGATTCTTGCAGAGTTACAGTTACAGCTAATGATGACTTGTTGGTAGAGGAAATGAGTTAGGGGCAGGTTGAATTACCAACGCGCTAGTGGAGGGGCTTGTTACTACAAGTCCGCAATATATTATGTAAGGTATTTTAAATGGTAAAGTGGAGGTGGAAGGGGGGTGGGGCTAAGCGCCAGCCCGCGGGTTTTAATATATATATGACCACAACCTTTAAAGGGGGCGCTCCACTACAGCTGCAACAAAAGGTGCGAGGGCAAATATTCCAAGGCTTAACCTCTGGCACCTTTGTTGCATGCGACCGGGGCGGTGACCAAGGATATAGGCATGTAAGGTGAGGTGCGGTCCTATGAAATTTTCCATGTGACCATTATATGCAGGCTAAGGGCCAGCACACAGCCCTTAGAGGCTGGCACTTGGCCTTTTTATTGCCATGTGACCATATTTAAGGGGGGCGCGCCCACGAAAAGGGGCTTAACCCAATATTATTGCATAAAAGTGGTTTTTTAACCATAGGATATGATTTTTCAGTGATTTTAGGTTTATTATTGGATATTTTTGCCCATTTTGGAAGGATATTGGGCTCTTTTTTAGGCCAAATCTTGGGAGGAAGTTGGGAGATGGTTACCAACTTCATATCTATATAAAATAGGCCTTCTTGAGGCCATGAGAGGAGATTCAAATCAGGTTATGCTGAAGATTTGCCAAGCCAAAGCTATTTTTATGCAAGGAAGTTGTTGAGGAGCGCACCTTTGCGGGCCATTTCTGGGAGCTTCAGTCATCCGATTTGAGTGTCGTTTCTTCTGTTGAGTTCTTGAGATCTGGCAGAAAAAGACCAGATCCGTTTTGTAACCTTTTGGCACTGTTGTGATGTACTTATTGAGCTTTGAGCAGAAATAAGAAAGCCTCACCCACTGAGACAAAGGCTCGAAGACGTAGGCGAGATTGTCGAACTCCGTTATCACATTGGTGTTATGGTTTGTTGTTATTTTATGCTTCATTTCAGTTCTGTACATGTTCATATGGATATCATATTTCTTCTATAACTTCTTCCTCTTTCTTTAAGCTTCCTAATTGGTTAATAAATACATGCTTAATAACTCAACCATAGTCGTGTAAAAGATCTTTTCGGATCAAGTGGTATCAAAGCTAGTTGACATTTGGATTTAAGTTTTGCATGTTAAGTAGGGAAAAGCTACTTCGTGGTGAAGGCGAGCTTGTTGAAGAGAATCCATTGATTGGATTGAGAAAAAGGACTTCTCACAACGAGAAGATGGCATCAGAAGAGGGATTTTCTCAAGATGAGAAAGAGTTTCGAAAAAATTTCTTTGCTATGTCGGAGATGATGAAAGTTTTGTACAAGGATTACTTGGAAAAGAAAAGACCAAATCTGGGTGAATCTTCAAAGGGAAAAAGTGAAGAAGGAGAGGATCCTCCTCAGATTCCTCCTTCACCTCCATCATCACCTCCTTCTTCTCCTTCTTCTTCAAGTTCAAGTTCTAAATCCAATTCAAAGAAACATGTTCATAAACATAAGAATGAAATGCCATTATTAAAACTTGATGTTAAATTCGAATTACCCATGTATGATGGTGAAGTTAATGCAGAGAGACTTGAAAATTGGGTCAGACATATGGAGGTTTATTGCAGTGTGCAACGGATCAAGGATGAGGCCACACAAATCAAGTTGGCATCATTGAGAATTGTAGGCACAACACTCATCTGGTGGCAAAGAAAGTTGCAAAATGGAACGCAACAAGTGGGTAATGTATTTCCATCATGGCAAAGTTTCATTTATGCAATTAGAAAACAATTATATCCCTTGGGTTATAAATAAAAAGCATTAATTGAATGGAAAGCTTTAAAACTAAGAAAACGACAAACAGTGCAAGAATACACAGATGGCTTTCAAAAAATGGCATTGATGTTAGATATCCCTTTACATACCCAAGAAACTCTTATGAAGTATATAGGAGGTTTACCTACACATATTTGAAATACTATATTCATGTTTGGGCCAACTAACCTTGAAGAGGTTTATGTTCAAGCGACGTACATTGAAGCAGAGAAAATAGGTGTTGGGGTAGAAGGGGAATCATCTTCAAGGAAAGAGGACAAAAGGAAGTGGCATGGAAAGAAGTCAAGTTCAATGGCGACAAAGGAAGAGAAGCCATTTTGCAAGCATTGCAAGAAAGAGGGGCATGATGAGGACTATTGTTGGCAATTGCATCCTGAGAAGAGGCCAAAGTGGTTCAAGGAAAAGAAAGGGAGGCAAACAGTTGTAGCGACAACACGACCGACAGACTTGGGATCGGATTCGAGTGATGAATATAAGGTCTCATTGGTTGGTATGACAGGTAAAATTGGTGAAGGAATTGATTGTAGAAGTAACTTGTTTCATATAAGGGTCATCATGCAACACACTAAGGTTGATACATTAATCGATAGTGGATCTCAATATAACCTAATCTCATAGGAATTGGTTAAGCAATTGGGGTTAAAAACCCATATGCATCATAAGCCCTACACACTTAAATGGATAAGCAAATGTCATCAAATGCACATAACAAAGCAATGCACAATCAAATTTGCAATTTCATCTAAGTTTGTAGACGAGGTAACATGTGATGTTGTGCCACTAAGAGAATGTGGAATGCTCTTAGGTAGTCCATACTTATATGATCGTAAAGCAATCTTCTACATGACAAAGAATCAATCTCAATTAACTAAAGCAGGTCAAAATTATGTGGTTCATGATCATGATGTAAAAGCAAGTAAAACTCTTCAAACAATGGAACAATTAAAGAAGGAAGTTCAAGCAAGCAACAAACCAATAATTGTTTCAAATGAAGTAATCGATCTTAAGAAAGGACAGGGGATGATTGTTGAATGGAAAATCAATCGCAGTTTGCTTCAAGATAAGCTCATGTCGTGAAAATATTACAAACATATCAGTTCATTTGCAGTAGTATTTTTTATGCTATCATTAGTAATGTTATCTACATGGATGATAGTAGCTTCAGTGAAATGTGACAGGGTTCAAATCGCTAACAATGTGTTGTCAGTTGTCATGATTTTGTTACAGTTGATCTTGATGTGATAGGTGCACAGGATAGAGTTCAGAGACAGAGGACAAGTCGAGTGGCCTATCATGATCTTGTTGATTGGTTAGTAACCTTTTTGGGACCAAAAGGTCCTTTAGTGGAGAGGTGTGATCCAGATTTGGATCCAGGAACTTGATGGGGCTTAGAAAGGCCTAAAAATCAAATTTATCATAATGGCTTCAAAATGGACATGTGCATAGGCCTCATCGATACGAACCCATCGCAACTTGAACGGGTTCAAACGGACATTGTATGCTCCTGACATCGCATTCTGTTCATTTTCCCAAACATGCAAAAAGTCAATAGGTCAATAGGAAAAAAGTCAATGTTGAAGTCATCATGTTGACGTAGAATTGAGACATGTGGCAGCACAACAGCAAGCTAACTGGGCAGATGACAGTGATCCAATCAGATGTTAACAAGTGGCACATTCTCGAAAAATTAAACGGTGTCACGTGGCCTAGGCATGGGATGACACGTGGCACCCTATCATTTGATGGTTGAATAAAAATTTTGGAGCTCATGGGATTCGACCCCATGACATGTTGGTAGAGGAAATGAATTAGGGACAGTTTGGATTATCAACGTGCTAGTGGAGGGGCTTGTTACCACAAGTCTACAATTTATATTATATAAGGTGTTTTAAATGGTAAAGTGGAGGCGGAAGGGGGTTGGGGCTAAGCCCCAGCCTGCGGGTTTTATGATATATATATGACCACAACCTTTAAAGGGGGCTCTCCACTACAATTGCAACAAAAGGCGTGGGGGTCAATATTGCAAGGCTTAACCTCAGGCACCTTTGGTGCATGCGACTAGGGCAATGACCAAGGATATATGCGCATAAGGTGAGGCGTGATCCTATGAAATTTTCCATGTGACCATTATATGCAGGCTAAGGGCCAGCACACAACCCTTAGGAGCTGGCGCTTGGCCTTTTTATTTCCATGTGACCATATTTAAGGGGGGCGTGCCCAGGAAAAGGGGCTTAGCCTAATAATATTTCATAAAAGTGGGTTTTTAACCATTGGATATGATTTTTCAGTGATTTTAGGCCTGTTATTAGAGATTTTTGCCCATTTTGGGGAGATATTGGGCTCTTTTTCAAGCCATATCTTGGGAGGAACTTGGGATATGGTTAAAAACTTTAGATCTATATAAAACAGGCCTTCTTGAGGCCATGTGAGGAGATTCAGAGCAAGTTTATGCTGAAGATTTGCCAAGCCAAAGCCATTTTTATGCAGGGAAGCTGTTGAGGAACTCACCTTTACGGGCCATTTCTAGGAGCTCCGGTCATCCAATTTGAGTGTCATTTCTTCTATTGGGTTCTTGAGATCTGGTAGAACAATACGAGATTAGTTTTGTAACATTTTGGCACTGGTGTGATGTACTTATTGAGATTTGAACAGAAATAAGAAAGCCTCACCCACTGAGACAAAGGCCTGGAGACGTAGCCGAGATTGTCGAACTCCGTTATCACATTGGTGTTATGGTTTGTTGTTGTTTTATGCTTCATTTCAGTTCTATACATGTTCATATGGCTGTCATATTTCTTCTATAACTTCTTCCTCTTTCTTTAAGCTTCCTAATTGGTTAATAAATACATGCTTAATAACTCAACCATAATCGTGTAAAATATCTTTTTGGATCAGGGCTCCTGCAGAGTTCTAGTTATATCTAGTGAGGGATTTCTATAGATGCCATGAGAAGTATAAGGTAATATTTATGAGAAATTGAACTATACTATACTGTAATATTTCCATTAGAGTTTTAAGGTAATATTTCCTAGAACTTGAGAACTTGTATTGTACTATACTCTAATATTTCCATTAGAGTTTGAAGAGAGTGGTAGGGAAGGGAAAATTTTATATTTTCTTGTTGCACATTAGGGTTCCTAATTCCCATGGAAGATGTTTTGGACTTCGATAATGTAGAGGATAAATTAGAAATCCTGAGTCTCTCCAGAGTAGTACAGTACTCGAAATGGGCTTGAGAGGCACTCAACCTGTATATTGTGGGACCCTCCCATGGCACCTCCTATGTTTTAGAAGAGTGTATTAGAGTGTGGTAGAATGAATTTTATGTAGAGTGTGAATGCAGATAGCCATGAAACACGCATCAACTATAGCCACCATGACCATCGACTGCAGCAATCTCTCGAGTGAAACAATTGCAATGTACGTGGTTATTTTTAAAAATTTTAATTTTTAAATGATTTGTTATGTATGACAAATAGAGATAAAAATTTCAAACACACCGGGGTTAATTAAATCACATCAAGACCCCTGAACCAATCATAAAATTCAAATTATGAAATTGAAAATTATAAAAATTATTTATTTATTCCAAAATAATAAAAATAATAAATTTGTTTTATAACCCTGCAAAATCTTTTAAAAAACTGCAAAATACACCAACTAATAACACAAAATGCACCGATTATTGGGCGGTCAATGAAGTTTGACCGCAAAGAGAATGCTAAAGTCCCTCACCGGATACAAGGACTAATAATAAACTATTTCTATCATTGACATAGCAAAGGGAAATAAAAATAAAAAAATACATCATAAAGTCATACTAGGTTGCCGACTGTGTGGTTGGTGGTGTTGTAATGTTATGTTTGGTCGGTTAAGTGCTCAAATGCTTCTAGTAGTTTCTTTCTTCTCCAAATGATCATGAAAAATACTACAATTATATTAGAAACCCGAGGGTTTGGTATCCTTGAACAATGGCAGATTGCTTAGAGTTAAATTTTCTTCTAATAGCTTAGGATTACTTTTCAGATTTCTTGTACTACAAGGATGAAAGTAGAGATCCACAATGTCACATTATTTGTTGTATCTTAGGATTACTTTTCATATTTATTGTACTAGAAGGATGAAATTAGAGGTCCACAATGTCACATTCTTTGTTGTAGTAATGAGTCTGGTAAAGTTTCAAGTTTAAACTTTTTTCAAATCATTATGGGTAGTTGACTAAATATTTACTATATTTAGCTATCACAAGAGATATGCTTGTTTCTTCAAAATCCATATGGTCTAAATTATTGAATTGTGTTTAAAGGATCTAATATATCTTTAATTGTGTTGAAAGGATCTAATATCTCTTGTTGCTTCAAAATTCATATGGTCTAACTCACTGAATTGTGTTTAAAGGATCTTTTTTTGTGTGAAATTGGGCCTATTTTTTGAAGTGGGTTTGTAGGATAAAGGATTTATGATGATGCATGGATCTTTCTAAATAAATTTCCTCAAAAGGTTCCAATTATTCCACTTGAAAGAGAGGGGTAGGGGGATGTTTTGAACATAAAATCTCATCCGTCTTCCTTATGAAGAGTTATGGGATGCCTATGTCGATCTTCTTGTCACTATTCCTCACATTGGAAAACTTGTGTTCTCCTTTCCCAAGGGTAGATGGAATAGGTATATCTATTCTAGTGCATGGATGGTTTATCTCAATTGTTTATTTTTATAGTTTTTCTTTGTATTAGGTGGTTTTGTGTCTAGGTGACATGTGGATAAGACCTCCAGAATCCAAACGTTCTGAGACTTAGTGTTGTTGATGGAATATTTACATTGAAGCATCCATAGACCAAGTTCTTGATTAAGATATGCCCTTATACAATATACCACCCAAGATCCTTTGTCGAGTCATCAATCTACAATTGATGGTATGTTGATCTCTTTTGTCACATCAATCATGTTTTTGCACCAATAAACATAGTTAACACATGTTTGTAGTGATAATAACTAGTAAAATTATTTATAGGGTTGCAACAACAACATTGAATATGTTAAATTGTAAAACTTATTGTTTTTGTTGGTGTTTATAGTAGGTTGAATWGGAGACAAATGAAGAGTATATGCATATTACTCTAGTTCTAGAAGTAGATGTAGGACTTTCGGTTATTGTGGTTTCACATACATCYATTAACAAGATTTCTAGTGTARAATCATTAAATCAAGGTTGAGGTTCATCTTTATGATCTATGTTTAAATGGAAGAAAAATGAGTCTTCCARTGATGTGGGTCATCCTTCYATCAAGTATAAAGTGCAAATTGCAATGTGCAATTATTTTGCAACACTTTCACTACCTTAGACACAAGACTCATGGGGGCTTCTCCTTTCTCACGAGGCATGCCAATGAATGTCTTCCAACCCTAGTTTTGTATTTATGATTAAACCAACACCTCTAGTTAGTTTTCCAATGAGAGTTTCTATAAATAATATTTACTTCTTTTTTCTTTGGTGTGCAAGACATGAGCCAACAAACCCCAATGCAAGTATTTGTATCCAAAGATTTTCATTTCTTTGATTTTTTTTGTCTATTATATGTTATGGACTATTCAATCTTTGTTGTTCTCTCTTGGTCTATTAGAAACTAGAACAATCTTGGCTAATAATTCACTAGTGCAACCTTCACAATAATTATTAAGTAATCACTTTCATTCACTAGGTCAAAGGTGGATATGTTAGACTCCATTGTACTGGTTGATAGCTGGTGGGCACTTTTGATTCGAGAGTGGATATAGGTGTCTTATTTGTACTCCCTTTGTTCATTATGATGGAGGATCCACCACAATTGGTGGATTACTCTAAGGATTCACTTACCAAGGATGATATATTCATTAAACCCCTCATAAACATTGATCTTGACTCATATTATAGAGATGTTAGTTCACATGTTGGTAGCAAGGATCATAAGGTCCTACTACATACCTCAAAGTCACATTTGATCGATTGGAATTTAGTCTTGGACAAGGTTTGTCAATCCATGTTCCCTCTCCCTGAGCTACCTCGAGATGGGGTCACTTGGGCGAAGGAGGTTAAAGGCGAGGGTTTGGGTTTGCCCTCTCATTTGCAACCTGCTTTAGTTACATGCCCTAGTTTTCTGCTCAAAAGTCTATGGAGGTTACCGATGTTGGTGGTTCAATATTTATTGGGAGTCAACTTGTTGTGGAAGATATTCAAGGGATCCAGTTAGGTTCGTTTAAGGGGTCTCTAAGGTAGAAGAAACGGAAGACTATTCAGCCCCGAGGGAATGAGGATAAATTCATATAGCTAAAATGGAGGGCAAAGTGTTGGTAGGAAAAAAATTTGGATGCCTAGTTTCAGCCCCGAGGAAGTCATATAGCTAAAATGGAGGGTAAAATGTTGGTAGGGAAATTTTTTGGATTCCCAATTTCAGCAAAATCTTTGAACAAGTGGATGGATGAGGTCTGAGGTAAGATTCTGGGATTTATACCCAATTTCCATCTCTTTTGAGGGGATGGATAGGCTTCATGTTGTGAAGCAAGGAGGACACTCAAAAAATTATAGTAGACTGTTGGTTTTGGGATCGTCATGTTCTTTGTGCCAATCCATGGAACCCCCTTTTCGATGCCCGTGAGGAGGATCTAAAAAATTTACTGTTCTATATTAAACTCCCTAGTATTGCATTAGAGTTCTAGTCTGATTCAGGAGGCGTGCCTATGAATGTCTTCCAACTCTAGTTTTCTTTTATGATTGAACCAATGCCTCGAGTTAGTTTTCGAATAAGGGTTTCTATAAATAATGTTTATTTTACTTGTGTTCTATTTGATGTGTAGGACATAAGACAACATCCCCCAATTGAAGATTCAGTATCCAAATATATACATTGAACAGAATAGCACTTCCTACATATCTTTCAAGGTGGGTTATCACTTTGTATTGTTGATCATTCAATTTTCATTTCTTTGATTTTTTCTGTGCATCAGATGTTATGGACTATTGATTATTTGTCATTCTCTATTGATATCCCATTGGTTGAACCTTTAGTTATCTTATCTATATCATTTAGGAGTTCAACCTTCACAACAATTATGACTATAAATAATAACTTTCTTCTACTAGGTTCTAGGTTGGTCTATTAGAAACTACAACAATTTTGGCTAATAATTCACTAGTGCATCCTTCACAATAATTATTAAGTAATCACTTTCATTCACTAGGTCAAAGGTGGGTATGTTAAACTCCATTGTAGGGGTTGATAGCTGGTGGGCACTTTTGATTCAAGAGTGGATATAGGTGGCTTGTTTGTACTCCTTGTGTGCATCATGATGGAGGCTCCACCACAATTGGTGGATTACTCTAAGGATTCACTTACCAAGGATGATATAATCATTAAACTCCTCATAAACCTTGATCTCAATCTATGTTATTACAAATATGTTGGTTTGCACGCTAGTAGCAAGGATCATAAGCAGGGTAAAGGCGAGGGTTTGGGTTTGCCCTCTCATTTACAACCTGCTTCGATTACATGCCCTGGGTTTTATGCTCAGAAGTCTATGGAGGTTACTGATGTTGGTGGTTCAAGATTTATTGGGAGTCATCTTTTTGTGGAATATATTCAAGGGATCTAGTCAGGTTCAGTCAAGGAGTCTCTAGAGCGGAAGAAATGGAATACCATTTGGTCCCCAAGGCAGTGAGGTATCTTTGGTGGTCGGCAAACATTTACAAGTAAGTCATATAGCTAAAATGGAGGTTAAATTGTTGGTATGGAAATTATGTGGATGCCTAGTATCAGAAAAAATTTTGAACCAGTGGATGGATGAGGTATGGGATAAGATTCTAGGCTATATACCCAATTTTCATATGTTTTTGAGGGGTTGGATAGGCTTCGTGTTTTGAAGCAAGGAGGACACTCAAAAATTTATAGTAGCTTGTTGGTTTTGGGATCGTCATGTTCTTGTACCAAGCCATGGCACCCCCTTTTCGATGCTCGTGAGGAGGCTCTGACAAAGTTATTAGTCTGCATTAAACTCCCTAATATTCCATTGGATTTCTAGTCTGATTCAGAACTTAAAGCGATTGAGGACTCCTTGGGGTCTTTTATGGATTTCAATGCTAATTTCAAGGAATGTAATAGCAAGTTTGTGGCTCAGATATTGATGGAATTAGACCCAAGCTAGGGTTTTATGAATCTATTAATCTAGTGGTTGAAGGGAGGTCTTATTCCCATGTGTTGGATTATTTGAGTATCCTCTTTCACTATGCACGTTGTCACAGAGTTGGACATATATTGGACGACTATGACATGATTTTTAGGAAAGATGACTCCCCATTATTTTCTTTCAGTGAACTGAAGTATTTTCCAATGTCATTGACGTCTCCCCACTCTAATTGGTGGCTCATCTCCTCCCAATATTATTTCTTCTACTTTAGGTGCAAAAAATAATATTGTGATTTGGGATTTGTCTATACTTGTCAATGGGGTCCCAATGGGGGTTTGAACATTTAGGGATTCTAGTGGATATTCTCAATGATGATATTGACCTTACTTCCTCTCATTAAAATAAACTTGAGGCAATATGGTTAGATAGTGACATTATTCTATGAGATTCTGGTAAGTATTCAAATAATTATACTCATGCTTTAGCTCTCTAATGGGGGCATTCATGCTTCGGGTGAATGTTCGAGGGTGATTCATTTATCCTCTAGTTTGTTCCTTGAGCATTCTTCTTTTGATGATACCATGTTGTTCTTGACCCTATAGTGGACTTATCATCAAATTCTTATTTTCCCCCCACCTCTCTAGTAGCCAAGCAGGAAGGGTCATCTATTTCATCCTCACACTCATTTGATCAGGAACCTTCAAACCGACCGTCCTCAGGGGGGTTAGGGTTTGTCAACTCCAAGGAACTTTTTCCTTCAAAGGCCAACATAAAATCATCCCTAAAATTGGCACAGGAAAAGGAAAATCGTGAAGTTTCCAAAGGTTACCAATGACTCATCTTGGGGGTTCTTAGAAGGAGTTGACCCGAATAGCCCTTGGCCATTAAGATAATGTCAGTTAATATGTGAGGGTTGGGGGTAGACCCAAGAAAATATCCCTAAAAATATTCATTACTCAAAATCAACCAGATGTTTTTATCCAAGAGACCATGGGTGTTTGCGAGTCTATAATTTCTGAACTCAACAAAATGTTTTCAGGTAGGGTTTTTTTTGGTTTGGATTCTATAGGTATTTCTAGCGGTATTATTATAGGTTTATCCCTCATTGTTTCATTTGTTAAAGTCTTCTCTTTGAAATCAGGGCTCTTCACTAGGGTTTTTAGCAAAGACCTGGATCAAAATTTAATATTAAGCAACATTTATGGGTCGTATAATGATCGGGAGGACAATTGGAATTATCTTCTCAACCTTAATGTCTTGCATTCGAATGTGATAATATTAGTTGGGGATGTGAATTTTATCTTGAGTCGTGAGGATATATGAGGGATTCCGCAAGGGAAGATCAATTGTCTCATTTCTTTTTAAAAAAAATTGAACAAATGGATTGGTCAATGTCGATCATGTAGTCATTCGGCCAACTTGGTGTAATAACAGAAGTGGTTGTAATAGTGTATTTAAACGTTTGGATATATTTATTGCTCATCATTCAACTATGTACCATCTTGTTACCTTTAGGATCATTGCAGAGGAGTTCTGCAATACTAAAGCCAATCTTTTTTGTTGTTTTGTTGACTTTAGAAAATCTTTTGACATGGTTCCTAGGAAAAACCTTTAGAATAGGTTGGAAGAGATAAAAGTGCCTCTCGATTT